>VZTX01011107.1:105035-230835 GCA_013400915.1 Pardalotus punctatus
AAAAAAACCAAACCAAAACACAACAACAAACAATAAAACAAAACAAAACAAAACAAAAAACCGAACAAAAAAAAAAAAAGGCCAAAAAAAAACCCCAAAACCAAAACACAAACCTTTTTAGCTATCCTTTTCACATTGATAACTTAAAGGCACTAGCTTGCCTGGAAATCCATGGAGATTTATCTCTTTCTGGCCCTCCCCATCCCACCCCCCTCTGCTAATGTTTGGATCTCCCTTCCCTTGTGCAGAAGTCCTCTCACCCCAGGACAGGGCAATTGCTGTCTCTTAATCATTATTTTTTAAAAATTCCTGCCTGGCCTGGCATCTGAACTCTATTCTCCTGCTGAAGCAGCTGACCAAACAGGAGCTTGCTCCTATGTTTTGCAAAAAAATTTATGTTTCTCAGGTCAACTGGCACATTAAGCCATCATTTAAACTGAAAGGGACGGTAACAAATGGCAGCAGTCCACCAGATAAGGACTCAAGGAGCTATTGCCATGCTTGACCTTCAATTCCTGAGTTAGCATTCCTAGGTTTCTGCTTTCCAACCAGCGGAGTTGGACAGATGCTTGCAGGGGCTGAATCAGAGGAGAGAGGAGCTTAAGTGGTACAAAATTCCTGTTTAAGGAGCTCTGTCCCTCCAGCCTCTGAAGAGAAGTCCTGCAGAGAGGAGCCTCCTTGAATATGCACCACATCGGAGTGGCCAAAGTGAAGTCAATTCACATGAGAATCCCCCAGGTTCCATAACTGACAAAACTTCCCAGATTTTTGTGTCAGGAAACTGTTGTTTCAAATACTGTGCCTGTGTACGCTTCAAGGATCTAAATTCTGGCTCCTCCCTATGGCTCCCAAAGCCTTGAGTTTGGAAAAAAGCACCAGAGCAGGGAAGGGAAGGGTCAGACAGCTCTGCACAGCATCAACATCCCAGGAATGTTCCTTCATGAGCTGGGAATGTGTGTCCTGGTTTCAGCCATGGCCGTGGGATTTGGAGATTTTCTGGTGCAAGCCATGGGCTTCCCTTTAGGAATCCACATGGATTCACTCTTGCCTATAAACCAGCCTGGCTGAAGTTGTTTTTTCCCATTCCCAGTGGGAAATCCCTTCTCCTTGGGCATGAGCATTGTCGTAGGATGGCTCAGAGGAGCACGGTTAAAAACATGTCCAACATGAATTCGCACTGATAAAATCAGGAGACATTTCAAGGATGATGAGGGAGAAGGAAGAGGAGGAGGATGAGACTGTCCCAGGGTCAGAAACTGCTCAATATTAACCATTTGGAGGGTGAAACAGAGAACATACAAAATGCGTGGGTGGTGGACAATGAGCTAAGGCAGCTAATGTGGAGTTTGGAGGACAGGGAGAGAGTTCAGAACAGCTTTAAATTGAAGGGGAGATAGCAAGCCAACAAAAAGGAATTAAAGATCAGTGCACGTTGTTACATGCTAGAAGAAAGTGAAATTCAAGGAGTAATTTGTCAGGCTGTAGCTGCTCAGGAAAGGACCCGAGGTTCAAAGTGCAGCACAAATTGCTCAGGTGTCACCCCAGAGACAGGGCAGTGTCACCCGGGCTGTGCTGACAGGGCTGGCAGTGCAGCATCCCAGGGAATTGTGCATCCCAGGGAATTGTCCAGCCCAAAGCCCTGTCAGAGCAGCCTCAGCAGCAGCAGCATTCCCAGCAGCACATCCAGCAGGGTTCAGGATAACTCCAGCAATATTTGGGAGTTCCACAACCTCTCTGGCCAAGCAGTTCTGACATTTGATCACCATCACAGCCAAAAGGTCGAAAGGGACTTTATTCCAGCACGTCCCTTGCCTCTCGTGCTATCCATGGACACCGCTGGGAAGAGTATGGATTTGTTGTACTCAGTCCCATCATCCAGGACATTGATGAAAATGTTAAACAGCTTTGGCATTGTTTTCAAACAGGAAAAGGAGGCTCCAGACAATCTAAACCTCATTAACGTTAGAGAAAATTCAAGGTATGTCCTCAGATAACCCCTGCTGGCACATTACCAAGGCAACAGAGGCACAGGGAATCAGATCTGAGGAACTTCCTGGGATAGACAGCAGAAGCTACAGGGGCATGAGAAACAAGCAGTTATTAAGGCAGAGAGGTCTGGAAGAAACTTCTACCCACATTGCCTAGAAATATTCATAACCTTCAGTGCTGCTGAATCACGGGGGGATTGGTTTGTTTGGCTTTTTACAGACAACCAAGCTCTGAAATTATTATTCCAATCTTGCTGGCACTGGAATTTTGTGTCCAAGTTGGCATGTTTCATTTAAAAACAAACTGTGCCCAAATTTAAGGTAATCCTAAAGAGAGCAAGAAAATTTAGGAGTGGAGAAAAGTTTACTGGGAGGAAAAGTTGGAAAAAGAATGTTGAAAAAAGAAAACTAAACAGGCTTCCACTGTGTGAACGTCATTACAAAGAGGATGCAAAGGATGAAAATGGCTTAATTTGCAGACAGAAAGATTTAGCTTAGGGGGAAAAAATGCATAAATCTAAGGCTAGCTTTGGACTTGAGGCTACCTACAAAGTTCAGACAGGTCAGACAAACGTTTGTAGCAACAATCCTGCCTCTAAGCAGAACAACAAACTGGGGGAACCCATGAGAACCTTTCTGCCCCTTTTATGACAGTCTATTTCAAAGGCTTGCTAGCCTTTCACAAGGTTTCAGAAAGGTTGATGGGATTAAACTTTTAAGAGTTAATAAAATAGAGTATCAATTCTACCCTGCTTCTTTGTTTTTTCCCATCCAAATAGAAATTGTTTGTGAAAGGGCTGACCCTGAAGAGCAACTGCCAGGGTTCATGCAAGTTCAGTTCCCATCTGATCATTTTAATGATGCTTGGTGAAAATCTGTTTTGTGGAATTAGTTTGAGTTCTTTGTTCCCTTCAGTTAGTTGAATCCGCATCCAAACCCCATGAGCACAGCCCTATGTCCCCCTACGAAAATGGAGATTGAAATGAAATTGGGATTGATACAGGCTTGTTTTGAATCTTGAATATTTTCATGATGTTTATCTGAACATTCATCCTTCCCCCTTATAGAAGGGGAGCATTACAACCCCAAATTTTCTTGCATGATGGTCCAAGGTGCAGGAGTCCAAAAGAGCAACAAGATTGGTGGCATAGACCAATCTAAAAATCTCCTCAAGCAATCTGTGACAGACACCTCAGCTGCACTGCCCTTGAAGTGCCATCATTCTGGGATAATGGACAGAAAAAAACTGCAGGGAATTTGGGCTGAACTCCCAGCAGAGCCTCTGCTTCAGCTTCCTCCAAAAAAAGCTGCCCAGGGTGCTCAAGGTAAGCAAGGGCAATCAAGTGATTTGCTTCTGAGTTGCAACACCCCAAACCAAAGCTCTCCTCGTGACAAAGCCTGGCTCAACCCAGTCCGTGCTCAGGGGGTCCTGAGTTCTGTCCTGCCCCATCTGCAGGCGTACAGTGACCTCAGCAATACCCAAACAAGGCAGAACTAAAGAGGGTAGCCAGGTCCAAGAGTCCAGGAAGGAAATTTGGGGAGAAAGGAGGTTTCACCTCAGTCAGCACCTGCCTTGTGTTTGAGCCCCAGTGCTGACTGGAGTGGGTGCAGCCAGGGAAAGAGGAGAACATGGAACTGCTCAGACCAGGCTCCCATCAGCCTGAGAAGTCCCAGAGCTGCAGTGGAAGAAATCACGCAACTGTTAGAGATGAAAAAGGACCCATCAGAAACTGTGCTGTGATGGAAAAATGTGTCCTCATCTTTCAAGAGCATTATCCTTGAGGTTTTTGCCTACCAGCTTGCAAGAGGAAAAGTAAATCTCTCTAGATTGAAGGCCAAAGGTAAGCCTGTGTGCCGTTTCATCTCGCTGCCTTCAGTCTCATGCTAAAATTTTTAAACACTGTAAAAACCATAAGCACTGTCTGACATCTGATGCCTGAGTGACTTCAGCTCATATTAGTGGAACAGCCAGGACTATTTGGTCGGGAATGGGATTTTGTGGGGCTTATCCAAGGTAGCATTACACTTTGTACGTGTGTTTGTGCCACCCAAGAGCATTTTACAGACCCACTTCTCAAGAAACTTCCAAATGGAGTCTGCAAATGAAACATCCATTTTGCAGCTCCGTCCTTTGCTGAGAAGAGCTGTCACTTGGTTGGGTCTGCAGAAGAGCCTAAAGCAGAAGCTCATAAATCATCTTTTTGATTGTGCCCACCAAAAAGTCCTCCATGACTTCCCACCACCAATCTACAACCCCATCCCACAGGCAGTGGTCATGGACCTGTGAGGAAAAACATTCTGTTTCCCATTGTGGGAAACAGCGATGAAAACTTGGCTTGTCCTGGAAAGCTCAGCTGGTGACTGAGCCATGAGGTGGAAGGAGAGGTCATGGGGACTCTGGCATTGCAGGAAGTTTTCTGAGTCCCCAAAACCCGGGGAAGCTGCTCGTGGTGTTGGGAGGGGCAGCTCTGGGTGACCGTGCATTGCTTCGAGTGTTACAGGAACAGGTGGCAGGAGGTGCTAAAGGCCTGTCCACATCTTCAGCAAGATTCGTGCAAGAAAGGACTGAATTTTGTCTCTAGGGTGTCCACTGATATTTTTAAAAGACATAATTCCTAGCGGATACAATTGGGAATCCACTTGTTATATTAGAAAAACATTTCTGGTGCCGGAACCTTCACGCAGCTTCTGCACACAGGGGCAAGGGGGAGATTTATTTTATGAACTTTCTGTGTGCGAAGAGCCCCTCACTCCAGTTCTCGATTACTGAAGTGCATGGAGGGCAGGATTTTGCTGGAACAACAGAAAATGCAGGTAGGGATGAATGTCACCTCCCCGAGTCGTGCAGATTTTAGAGCTTTTTCATGGAATTTCTGCCCCTCCTGGTGAGGGCAGAATTGGACATGTTGCTCTCAAATTCTCTCTCTATAAAGACTAGAGAAGATGGAAACAGAAAAGAAGTGGCTTGTTGCTTGCTCTCCATGTCTGTGGGACTGTGGCTCCAGCACTGATGCATAAGGAAAGCATTTTCATGAGCTGTTAAAACAGCAGAGGCTTGTTTTCCTTTGGCTGCAACATCCTTGTGACTCCCACGCAGGAAGTGTTCGTGCAATATTCCACACAGGCAGAATATGTCCAGTTCCTAGAAGTCTAAATACAAGAAACTGTAGCCCATTTAAAAATTAGGCAGATCTTGGATTATAAAAGTGGGAGGTAGTCTGCTTTCACGGGCTACAGTTCCCAAATTCTGCTCTTTGTCCCTAGACTTGATGATCTTTGGCAAAACATCCTTGCAGTGCACATCTCACCTGTAACCCAAGGATTATGGCCAGGGGTGACAGGCCAGGTGTTACTGTTCTGTCATGGACAACCTCCTCCACACAATAAAGATGTCTCTGAAGGGGGAAATTCATTATTCCTGGTTTTTAAGTGCACTTAGGTAAGCTTTACTATGAGAAAAACAGCCAATATTCCACTATTTCTGCTCTTCTGCATCAAAGCAAATGAGTCCAGTGGTTTGTGAAACTGGCCACATCACTGACATGAAGAGGGCATATTGCATATTCACGAGAGCTTAAGATTGTTTTATTTACACTTTCATTGCTAGGGGCTGTGGAATGGAACATAATTCTATTTGCCAGATACTCTTCCTGGTGCAGTAAGTTAGAGGAATTCTCAATTAATACATGGAGCTTATATATAAAAGACAAGAGGTTAAATAGCACTGCAGCGCCCAATGAACCATCTGGTAAACATTAGGTTTGTCAATAAATCACAAAAGCACCAGTTCATCAAGAAAATTCCATTTCAAACCACTGGCAGGAGAAAAAAAAGATGGGAAAAAAAGCCCTCACAAAATTGTTATTTTGATATTTTATAAAAACAGGAGCATTAAATAACTTTAATCTAATTTCAATTGTTTTATTGGTTCTCTTCTGATGGCTTCACATCCTGGATGTTTAGCCCTCTGTCATGTACATGAGAGCATCATGAAATAACTTGGGGCACCACCACAGGAGAAGCTCCTCTCTCTGCTCTCAGTCTTTCTCCTCACCATGGGTGATGACGTAGCAGAGGTTCTTATAGTCGAGGTTCCCTGAGACATCTGGAGGGAAAGCAGCAAACATCTGGTTGATCTGCCAGGCAAAGAGAGATCAGTGTTACAGACACAGGGCTGGGGACAGCAACATGAGCAGCTTTTCGTTCTGCACCCAGGTCAGCTCCCTTGGTCCTTTAACCACCATGGAAAGGTTTTCCTGAGGTTCAGTACAATTGAAACAGAAGTTGGAACACAACTGGTTAATAAATGTCAGAATAATAACTGCCAGAAGTCCACAAGTTCCCTGTTGAAAAGATCTCTCCCTGAAATCCAGGTAAGCCCTGGCTGATAAATGTGCAGTCCAGTCTCTGCTCTGACTGGAACAGACTGTCCAGTCTGTTCTGTCCACAGACCAGCTCCACTCCATCTCCTCTTCTGAAAACAAAGTCCCTCTGAATTCCTCCCAGCTAGCAGAATCTGTGCTCAGTCTCACACAAACCACCAAGCCAGTACCTCATTTCAGATTTCAAACCAAATAACTCACAGAAATGGAAACCAGAACCCCGTCCCCACCCAAATCCACTTGGGCTCCAGCAAATCCATTGCCCAGCTCCCCACAGGGAAGAACAGCACGAGATAGGCCACGCTTGCTCTTGGACGGGAGTCCAAAGAATCTGTTTGACTTTGATTTTGCCATGGAGCTCTTCAGAAGAGATGCTTTGAATTGTTTCTAATTGCTAGAGCTGGCATCAACCCCCTCTCAGTCTGGATTTCAGCTGAATTCATGCATTTAAAGAGGGGCAAGGACTTAGTGCTGAACAGGAGCTGGAATCCTGTTCTGAATAAAGTTCCTTACCTCTTCTTGGCTGAACCGGTCTGCCTGTGTCATAAGCATTTCTTTGATGCTGTTCAAATAAAATGAAATAACCTGATTAAAGGGTGATAATGGCACATGACAATTCAGATGGCAAGATCCCTCCTGAAGTTGCATGAAAGAAAATCTGTGTGACTGCATAAATTAGAGCTGTTAATCCTTACATGATATTGTAAGAGATTTTCTGTGGGCACCCATCAGTGTCAATGCCTCGCTCTGCCAACTTATTTCGCTTTTGTGACATTTTATAGAGGTTTAAAATTGTTTAAGGTTATTACTCTAATTGAAATACAGCAATTTTGTATGCTTATCTTAACCTAAAATGGTAGGTTTCCTCACTTGCTGTTTAAAGTTTGGATCACTTAACAAAACCAAAAGAGAGAATATTTTCTGTAAAATCTGAGGATGAAAGGAACAGAGCATGAAATGAGAAAGAGGACTTGAAAGAGAGCTCCAGCCGCTATTCCGAATCATCACCCGAGAATCCCTTTATTTGCATGCGGCCGTTCCCAGGGGAGGCTGTGGAGCTGCATGAGACCTGTTGTATTTCACGGTGCACTGTCTTGATCTGGAGCTACAGCACTGGAACACGGAGCTTATCCCACACACAATCTGCATCCCATGCAATTACATCAAAGGGAATATTTTTGGGGCAGGCTCTCAGCTGATTTACCCTCTGTTTTAAAGCCATTGTGGGAAGGCAGTCGAGCATGTAATTTTTTTTTTTTTTACTTAAGTTTAGAGGTGAATAGAAAAGCCAGGAAGAGTTATTTCTGTTTCTAGTCCAACCCCTGTAGATAAAATGTCTTTATACCTCCTCCAGTTACTCATGTGCTGAGGGCAGCACATGCACCACGTGCTGGAACATCCACCAGTATGAACTCAGTTACATTCACATAAACATCCCTTCAATAGCACCAATAATTTCCCCTTCCTGTAGGAGAATTCCTGTATTAATCTCAGTTTTAATTCACGCTGAAGAGGCAGAGTTGTCTCCTTTTGTCACTACCAAGTGTATTTATGCATTATCAGACATGATTCTGGAGCAGTAAAACAAACTGTAAAGCTGTGATAACAGGTGAGCAGTCTGTTGTACAAAAACAAAAGCTGAGGCAAATGTAGAAATCTGGTTTGGTTTGTAGATTTGTAAAAAGGCTGCTCTTTTAAAGAATTTGTTTGGTTGGAGTGAGAGCAGCAGCTCTTATGGGAGAAGCCCTTTCTGCTTTTTAAAGAGAATATTTAAAACTATTTACGATAGAAATCATGCCTGAACAGGAACACATCCAAGGGGGCAAAATTCACCTACTGTGGGTGCAAATGTTCTGGCAGAGCAGTAAATCCTCTCTTCCTGCTGCCTTACACTGCACACGTCGAGTGACAGAAATCCCCCCGACAGAAGAGCAGTTTGGATGGCAAAGCTACAATGGCACTCACAGCTCTGACACAGGTGGTTTGCTCCTGAAAAAGGCGACAAATCCCAGTTTTCATCAGAGGCACATGCACTGCTGCAGTTCTTTTTGCGATCAAGTGCACATTTGGAAGCCCAGATAGGGAAAATTGAAAAAAAGACTCTTCTGGGCAATGAATAAGGATCTTACCCACACGGACAAGAGTGAAAATATCTGTGCAAGCTTTGAGAAATACTCTGAAGTCACCAACAGAGCTTAAGCTATTGGATATATTTTTCCTGCATTAGTTCACCATTCTCTTTAGTTAGCAGAGTTTCTTCATCTCTTTGTCTCAAGTTTCTGTTTCTCTTTTGTCTCTCTGGCCATTTGGTACATGACTGCATTTTTGAAGTCCATTCTCAAATGATCAGTGGGTGCAAGAGCAGAGAGATCATTGCCCTCAGCATAAATTGATTATTGGAGATATATGCACTGGGGCAAACAGCATCAGCAAATGTAAATAGGAAGTGTGATCCAGGAAGGAGCTCGGTGAATAGAAGGAAGCACTTACAGCAATTTTGTCAGGAGTCACAAATAAACTTCATCGCAAACAGGCCTGAATTAAAAAGAGATCTGGGCACTGTGTGTCTTCTATTCACATGTTTAAAGTATTTAGGGGAAAATAAAAGATCAAATATCTAATTATAATCTTCTGATGCACAGCCCAGTAGGCTCTGGCACACAGCATAAGGAAGAAGGACTGGCTAAAGGATCTATGCACATTTTCCATTATTTATTTTATAGGGAAACAAACACTCACAATTTCCAAAGCCAGAAATTATGCACTTTTTTCTTTGTGTATCTTGTTTTCTTTAGAAAGCCTATTTTCTTCTCAAAAAATACCCCAAAACCCAAAGCAAACTCAAAGCCTTCTGGGCAAAAAAATATATTAAAAAAAAAATAAATCCTTTTGCCTTGACTTAGGAGTCCAAATGTTATCTCTTGTCCTGGCTCACATCAATTCCTTCCACAGTTGCAAAGACCTTGTTGCATTCTGGTAGTTTTAAAACCTTTTTAAAAAATTACCAGTGAAATCTCTGGGATGTTTTGGGTTTTCCACTGGGTTTGCCCTTTCTACCGTGGAAAGCAGGTGAGTGGGAAGGAGCAGAGCTCTACAGCTACAGTGAGAATCACCTCCAGCTTGACCAAACACCTCCAAAGCCCAGTGTGCTTGGGACCTCTTCCATGCCCTGGGTCCATTTCCATCTGGCCCAAACCTGAAAGTTTCACTGGCCTCAGCATGAGGCACAGCTGCTGCTGGCCTGACTCACTTTGCCCTGTGAGTGGCATTTGGGGCTGAATCATCCAACCTTTCCAAACACTGAGAATGGCACCGAAAGCGTTTTCTCTCTTCGACATCATGCTGTAGGAAGGGTTTTATGTGTGGGATAATGATGCAGACAAACAAGGTCTGTCACTGGGTTTGGAAGTCGGTTATAAACTCCTGGAGCTTCTGGAAAGGTTAGAAGGCTCCATCCCAGCTACCATCACATGGACTAAGTGAGTCATTTCCAGACCAGAGGTGAAAACACGCAGAGGGAAGAGACATAAAAATCCCCAGAAGGATGTTAACTCCATGAACATAAAAAGAAGTTCTGATTAAAAGGTCAGCATGGCTGGTTTTGGAGAGAAACATTCCAGGATTTTTTAATACGGAGAAATATTATTTATTAGCATTAACTGTCGCATTGAAATGGCTGCATAAGCCAACAGAAAAATCATTTCAAAACTTCAAATGTCTACATTTTGGAAGCATATGAATAGAAGTTAAACCTCAAAGACATCCACGGAATTGATTTAATGGTTTGTTCTGTAATGATCAACATTACCCTCGGGTCTAATAAGTAAACATTATGCTCTGTTGTGGTGATGAACTAAAACAATTGTCTAATGTTAGCAGTGCAGTGGGGGTGGGGACAAGGTTGACCTTTTCCATCAAGGAAAAATAAAATATTTCTCTCTCATCTTCATTTTGGGGTGTGATACTGCATTCCTAATTTGCCCCAAACTCCAACTGGCTTCCAGCATCCAAGGAATGTAGAGCAGGACACAGGGTGGCAAGCTGCAGATTTTGTATGCAGGATCCTGTTACAGATAGTGGTGGGAAATAGAACATTTCATGGGTTTGGGACTATCAGAAGTTCGTATTTCATGGCTGTGATTTCACTACCGTGTGATCTGCCCTATTTGGCAAAAGGCTACGTTTGTTCTGATGGTTTGAGTCACTGCTGATAGGATCCCCCTGCAGTTCTTCCCAAGCTGTTTGGGTGATGTTAACCCCAAAACAATCAGGACAACTCTTAACCCTCTGCTCCTTCTGATTGATTGCTACATCCACCCGTGTTTTAATTAATTTGGAAGTTCTTAGGGAAAAGAGTGTCTCTTCTATTTTGCATATTGCACAAGTTCTCCCACTGAGGTACTGTCACAGAAAAGCACATTGGTAAAGGCAATAAATATTGTACATGAACTTTATATTTTCAACTAACTTTCATCAATAATTGCCGATAATGTCATAGAAATCTGCACGGGGTTCTGGTCAGAGGTTATCACAACATAAGCAGAAATAATTGATGCAAATACAATTTTGTAACTCATGATTCTCTAATAGATTCCCTATACATACCATGCTTTATAGAATCTGTCTGAAATGGCTGCTGCAATAGACCCCAAATTGTCCATGACATTTCAGCATATGAACAAATTTAAACAATTGCATGAATTTAGCAACATGAAACACTTCTCTCTTGGAGCCATAGGTCCAACCTCCTCATCAACTGGCCTGATTTGATATCATTTATCTCACTCACCTGAAGTCCTGCTTGCACCATTCTGGCAGTGCAAGGAGAGTTTACATTTGTGCAGTTACCTCCTAAAGTCCTTTTACATTGCTTTGTAGTGGCAACAAGATATGAATACAAATTAGTTTCTGCCTCCTTATTTAAAATTAGCCATATTGACAATAATTGCCAGATTATTAATAGTATTATTTGGTTTGGCTCTCACCGTATCTAGTGGAATTTTACAGCAAATTATTTCTAGAAGCAGAAGGCTCAAACGATAAACACATAAAAAGGAAAATGTCCTGCACTAAAACCATGTCTCAGATTTAATTAAATTGATCACTTTTTTTAAGAGGGGAGTAGCTCTCCCATTTTAGTTAAGCACCGAGAGTTAGGCACCAGACATTCATTTTAATTTTACATATGGAGTTAATTTACAAAGAGTCATGTGTCGATTTATATCCAGACCTTCAAGAAAAGGCTATCTAATGGCCTACATGTGATTATATTTCCGTTGGCTCTTGCAATGTCTGAAGACAATAACATCTCTTTTTGGTATACACATACATTCATACAACAGGCCAGTCTTTTAACTCCAGCTTACAAAGCTAAATGTTTCTGTGCCTCTTAAAATGCTGTGAAAAATGAAGCTTTTAAACAGTTCTTTAAAACTGTGCAATTATTATTATTGTTGTTATTCTTCTAAAGGATTTGAAATAAACTTACTAGTCTGCCTTTATGCGGCCTTTTCCTTCTGGGTCGAAAATCTTAAAAGCATTCAGAATGGTTTCTTCTGGGTCCGTGCCTAAAATTAATGAAATATAATTTAGAAGCCTAGATGTATTTCTCTGGCTGCAGAATACTTGCTAAGTAATTGCATTCTCTTGAAAACCAGTGCAAAATGGAGAATTCTGCAGTTGTGGGCTTGAAGACAAAGGTTCCCTAAGTCGGCAGCATTTGTCATGTCAGATAAACAATAGAGGTGAATAGTTCAATGCTCAGAAGCTTAAAAATAATAACTCATATCTATTCTCTGTCTGCAGGAGAGAAAACTTCCAGGAACTGGTCTCCAATATCAGTACCCAGAGGATTAGTGGCTTTCAGAAATGAAAATATAACAAACTGTTTCCCTCACTGGCTTCCTTTAATCTTGCACTGTACGTTCCTTGTAAAAACACTTTTTGATGTTACTTGTTCTTGGTGATACAGAGAAGAGGTTATTTCCCTCACTAGAGGAAATGGAGCTCATCATAAAATCCAAATGCCGATGGAATGCAGTGGAAACAGGATGATCAATGGGAGATGGTGATCTGCACTTACATCCCATTGTGTCCCTCCCCTTAATTGTCTCTTCATTAGGTGTTACTTATAGAAACAGGATGGTTTAAAGCACTGGACTGTGGCTACAAGATTTAGCTTCTGCTCTTAGCTGGGCCACAGATTTTTGGTATGGCTGATATCCCTGTCCCTCTGTTCCAGGCAGTAAAAAGATTGCAATGGTCTTCCTTTTCTTCCTTCCATTATCTATCCCATCTCTTTAGACTGGAAAAGATTTGTGTCAGGGACTCGTTTTCACAGTGCCTTAATCTTGGCAGGGGCTGGGGCTGTTCTGTAATTCTGCAGATTCTGAGTACACTCATTTTCAACCCACACCAAAGGATACACTGTGTACTCTGTTTCTGACTATTCCCCAATATTTCAAAATACTACCCTAGTATACAAAGTACAAATCTTTGTAACTGTAGGAAACCGAATTTACAAGCAGATGAACTGATTCCATGGACAAAAATGAAGCTATTTGGTATGCTGAAAGAGTGATTAAAAAAGGATATAACACAAAGGATTGCAGATTTGAAGTTTGTTTCCAAGTCTGGCAGAGGTAGAACCAGAGCAGAACCCAGCCAAGGTTCCCTGCTCTACAGACACTCCTGATGCCTTCATAGTTTGCTTTGTTTAAAAGATTTCACAAGGATTAGCGGGATCCTGGTGGATATAATAGCCAACAAACCTCGGGCTATATGGCTTCCTTCTTGCCACACAATGTTTAGACCCATGTATATTTTTTTGCCAAGCTGTAGGCGATGTATTCAAACTGCAAAGAATCTGTGATCAATACAAAGAGCATTGGTGTTTAATGAGTGTTTTGATTGTCCCATGAAGAGAAACATCCCCCAGCTCCGAGGAGAGGGCTGCATTTTAAGTAGTCACCACTGTGGGGGGGATTTTTTTTCCTGACTGTGTTTTACATTTTCTACTCTGTCATATCCTTGGACTTTGGCTTTGAAGAGAAGCAATGCAGCAGGCATTCTTTATTGATTAGCTGGTAAATAAAGTGGTTTCTTTGATGTGCGGCATCTCTGTTTTCTGTACAAATTGTATTATTCTGACTCCCTGTAGAAGCAGCTCCATGTGGTTGGCATTAACATAAACCGAGTTTTGTTAGCTGTTCATCTGGCATCATAATCTCAACATACAAAGCTAAAGCTCATCCTGAAAATCCCAGCTTCCCCTTTATGACAGAAATCAATTACAGCACAACAAATTTTACTTAGAAAGCACCTTTCACCAAATTCTCTGAGTGGTACTTAGCTAATAAAGAGTGTTGCAAAATTGCCATATCCACTTCCTCTAGCCCTTTCTCCCTTTCTAATTGCACTACAAAGGCTCTTCATCCCAATTAGTTTTGATTGGGAATGTGCAGTCTTTTGGCTCTGCTTCCTTTGCATGACAAACCCAACCAGAAGGGCATGACAAGCACAGCTGTGATTTTCCCTTCACCAAATGGAAATTAAAAAAACCCTCCTCCTTTGCTAGTAGCCAACAGGAAACCTGCAGACAAGAGGGTTCTACTTTGCCATTCACCTTCCTGTGCTGGCTGTGCTTTTAGGCCATAGGATTGGCAGGGCTGGAGGCTTTGCCAGCTTCAGGAACCGTACGGGGTGAGGGGGAAGAGGGGAGAGGAGGAAGAGCTCGATTCCAGGCTCCCAAATGGGGTGGGCAGCGGGGCACCCCACAGCAAACAGTCCCATAGCCCAGCAGGAAGGGAATGGGGAGGGCACTGCCTGCTCTGCCAGAAGACACCTGTGGGGCAGCACAGACAGACTGATGTCTGGGGAATAAAATCCCCTCCTCACTCAGCCTTCTCCATCACTTCTTGTGCCTCCCAGACCTCCTGCTCTCTTTAGCAAGAGTGTCTTTCTTCCAGGACCAACAACATGAATTCTTTCTTTCAGGCCTCTCTATTTTCTGTTCCGAGTGCGGAAAACCCTTCACAGGAATTGTGTCCAGCAGCATAAAGCCAGGGTCCAGCAACAAAACAATAAATGTTTTCAAAAAGATATGATCAGGCTTTTCCATTTTTCTGTTCATTGCTTAATTTAACAAATTTCTGGAATGTGCTTGGCTAAGGCTAGCCCTGCTTTGAAGGTCAAGGCTTTCACCTTTCTCTCATCTCCGTAGGAAGATGACTGGAGTTCTATCTTGGCCTCACACCCCCTCTCCTGCAGTTTCCAGCCATTAACTGGAGAAGAGAGATGACTAAATTACCAGCTCACACAGCAAATCTACTGCCTACATTTCCTGAACTTCCCACAGTGTTCCCTATATGTTCTGTGGCAATGGATAAAATCCCTCTCCCTTACCATTGCAAATCCGCTGAAATTTAATTATTTCAATTTATCCACTCCATTAAGGGTTATTCAGTGAAATCTTCACCTAATGGCAAAATCACCATTGACCTCAAGTGACACCAAGGCTGGGCCACTGGGTTACGATGAACACAAAAAATGAGGGAAGCCCATGTTTGCTTAATGTGCCAAAGGAGTGCGAAAAGGGTGGGGTTTTGTAGAAATATTTAAAACCAGCTAACACTGGGAGTGCTATGACTAGAGCATGAGCATGGGTTCAGCCCAGGAGCCTTCTGATGGTGAATAACCGTGCTCCAGGCTGCTGAGGTTTCATTACTTTCTGGACCTGAGCTCACCACTTTCATGTTAGCTTGTGTAAGCTAAATCCCACCTTTGAATTGTCCTCTGCACCGTCCCTCAGCCTTTCATTCCTCCCCTCTGTCTGCAAAGCTGGAGATCCCTCCTTGCCTCTAAGCATTGTTCTGTGGAGACATTATTATAATTTGCAAGGTGCTGAGATATTTCAGTGCCGGGGATCTTTGACAGATACCTCTCCAATCCCCCAGAGGTACTTACCTTTCAGCTTTTCCCCAAACATTGTAAGGAAGACAGTGAAGTTAATAGGACCTGGCGCCTCCTTCACCATGTCTTCAAGCTCTTCATTCTTGACATTCAGACGACCTGCAGCAGAGATAATTTTTCATAATAAATCACAAATTGTGTTTCAAAAAACGATTCGCATTCATCTCCTCCCACTGGGGAGCTCAGGGCTCTGTGCAACTTTGCTAATAACATGGTAGAACACAACTCCCGAATACCCCAGTGAAAAGGAAATTGGCAGAGCTGGCTCCGAGATCAAAGGGTGACTGAAGGAGCGAGAAGGATAAATAATACAAACATAGCCAGCAGTGGACGAGAGAAGGGGCACTTCCAAATAAACTGCTTTTTGGTTTGGGTTTTTTTTTGTTTTTTTTAACCTCAGGTGAAATATGGGCCCCACTGATATTAATATAGCAGAGATCAAAGTGGCTGAAGTGAATCCAAGGTCTCAGTGTTTGCCCTCCTGTATATTGAGACAGCTCTCTGAGTAGAGGGCAGATGGATGAGTTGAGTAGTGGTATCCCTTCCCCATCCTTGTGCAGCCCTATTGATGAGAATTCAGACCCTGGCAACCCTCCTCAAATTGAGTGGTAATTTGCTGTGAATGTGCTTTATAGGCATTGAAAGGCTTCACTGAACAGGAAAGATAGCAGAACTTGGCCTTAAGAAATAAATATTTCAGGGTAACAGTAGCTACAGGCCAAAGTTTGCAAACCTCATTGTCACAATAAAGAGTTCAGGAGCTTCTGCTCCTTGCACTGACTCTGCTGGCGTCTGATTCCACCCTGGGGAGTATTAAAGATTCTTATCAAGCTCTTTTTAATAAGCTCCAGATGGCAAAAGCCCAAATGCCTACATCACTGTTCAAGCCTCAAGTGCTGCAACAAGGATACATCTCCAGGTTTGGGATCATGAGTGCTTGAATTTCTTCTTTCCTTGGGAAGATTTGCTCTAATCTTCTTGATATTATCAGGATTGTGATAGCCATGGAATGGACAGCACCTAATCTCATGACATGCACATTTCACCCCACACAAAGTCCCAGCAGCACAGAACCTCACATGAAGCCCTCCTACTCTGGCGTGGGCAGAGGGGCAGCCAGCCCATGGCAGCAGGGCTAATCAGGGGATATTCCATGGCTCCCAGATGAAAAAGGTGCAGCCTGGGAAGCCAGGGTTCAGCGGCAAATCAGAAATGCCTGGCATGGACCCCTGCTTGGGTGGGCTTGTTCTGAAATAGCTGCAGGGGAGGGATCAGACCTTCATTTCCCTTCCCAAGGAGGCTGCCCAGGACACTTTCCAGCTGGAGCTCTGCACTGAGATCCCAACGACCACAGGGATGAAGGGCAAACTGAACAGGTTTCCTTCTGCCTCCTGTGTGTCTCATTTCTTCCCCCACTGTAATTCTAGCACCAGCCTTCCTCCTGGGCTTGAAATCGAGACAGCGTATCTCTTAAGTATTGAATTATTAGTTTACCTAGTGCAGCAAATGTGTCTCTCAAGTCTGCTTTGTCAATAAAGCCGTCCCTGTTCTGATCCATGATGGTGAAAGCCTGTGGGAAGGAAAAGGAACATGTATTGCCATTTCCATTGCACAGGACAGTGCTACGATCACACACATCAGTCCGTGGGGAGATGATATTCCTGCTGTAAAAAGGAATATTTAACTTCCTTTGATTCCTCCACATCATTGCACTTTCCTCACTTTCAGCATGTTACTGTATCTTGGCAAGGGGCTTAATTAAACCCACCCAAACTTCTTCTTACTAAATTAATGCTCAGTGCAGCGTGCATTGGTCTGAAGCCAATGCTGGCAGCTCCAGCCATTCAGCCCTTAACCCATAAAAGTTTGAATTAGGGAGGATTTAGTCAGGGCGGATTTAGTCAGTGGTTGTTCTGTGTGTTTATACCTTCCCCATACCTCATTCTTTGGGAGCTCTCATATTCTGTAAAACATTTCATTTCTGTGGATATCATGTCTCTGCTATCAACCTGAAGTCGATTCCTCCTGGGCCTTAGAATGATCCATCATACAGAGATAGCTGAACTTTCAAAAGTACAGAGAAATGTAGGTTCCATAAGATTATTTATTCCAAGTTTTTTCCCCTTTCCAATACACTGCATCCTCGAGATCGTACTGTGTGCTCTGACTGACACTGATGTGCTGACCTTAAATACTCTTGTCAGGCAAAATTTAACTTTTGATAGAAAAAAATCAGTTGGTTTTTTGTTGGTTTTTTTTTTTGTTGTTGTTTTTTTTCAGCCAGCAGAGACTTCATGTGCTCTAACCATTGTTTACCAAGCCAGCTGACTTCTCATCTCTCTGTTTACCTATTTATGTGTCCATATCTTCACTATCATCACATTTATAATGTTTCATTGATTTGGAAAGATTTTAATGACCTGAAATCCCTCTGGTCATGCTGTGGGGAATATCAGTTGATCCTGCCATGACTCTGAAGCTGGTTATCTGTCTGACAGGCACATCAATATGGGAGTGTGTCTTTGCAATGGCCAGGGATTATTCTTTCTTCAGACAGTATTCCCCAAGAACACAGTAACTTGTGGAGTTTCAAAGTCTGCTGCCCTACAGGGTTCACTTCTTCCCATGGACAAGTTCTGAAATCTGAACTTCAGGCAGTTTCACCCCCAGTTTCTTACAAAGCCCCGCTGCTCACATTCCAGTTTGCCCACGAGGCTTCTTGCAGCATTCTGTTCATAATCCTGCACTTACCTTCCAAACCATCCCCGTACAAAAAATTAAGCCCAGCTCTTTAGAGATGCTTTCCCCTTGCTTTAAACGGCCCCACAATTTGGAAACAAAAGAGAAAGAAATACGAAGAGGAAAACCAAACCCAGCCAGAAGACAGGAAGAGCATCAGGCATTGGAATGGGTGAAGTTCAAATAACAGCAATGTTGAAACATTTGCTGGTGAGCTGGTTGAAATCTCTAGATAAAAATGTTCTAATCCAAACCAGCTTTTCAGAAATACTTGTCCCAAATATGCAGTTCTTAGACACAACATGGTTTTGGGTTTCACTTGACCACTCCACTGCCTCATGTTTTTGCCATTATTCTGTCACCATCCTCCTAGAAATGCTCCCAGTATTATCTGATTTAGAGAAGATCAAATAATGGCATCCTGTCCCAATCATCTTTTTGTTGGTCCATCTTCAAACAGTAATCCTTGGAGAAAGTAAGATGGAGGTTCCTAGGACATGGAGAAGGGTGGGAGAAGAGAGTCAAATATTCCCATTGATGGTGGGGAAATGATTAGTGGTTCCAATTAATTTAGCTGGGTCATATTCCCAGTCCTTGCCATGGAGTTTAGTCTCATCCACCACTGAGCTTTCCTGGTGGGAATCCTCAAGGAAAGTAAACTTCAAAGCTATGTGAAAGCACAAAATGAAACAGCAGACATTTGTCAGACTGGAAACTGCTTTGGAGATATGAGTTAGAAAAAATGGGGGAAAAAATCAGTAATTCAAAATTACAAAGCAGTGCAGAATGTGATGGTCTCATGGACATTCCAGAATGTCATCACAGAAAGAAAAAATAAACTCGTCAAACAGATTATCTGTCTTTAATATGCTCCAGCTTTTATGCCACCCATCAGATTCAGCTCCTCACAGGTAACTGGGCAAAGAACCTGCAGTGCACAGAGCACCAAATCCCTTGGGAGATAAAAGATGCTTAGCTCATCTCAACATGTCTTGTTTTATTGGCATTTGTGGAGAAAGCCGGCTGAGGGCTTCTTGGCATTTTCATTTCCAGTTTGTGGGCAGCATTAGAAGGGCACAGAAGAATCTTTTCAGTTGCTGTTGTGGAACGGACCACGAATGAAAGCCCTGCTTCAGTCGAGCATCCCTATTCAGGACAACAAATGAGCATGTAAGACTATTTTTATTTAAAATACCACTTAAACTTAACTTTAAACGTCTGCTCAAGTGTTTTCCTGAATCTGGGCTGAAGTGGGTGAGACAATACTTTTCCTTTATTTTGAGGTGGGGGCTTCAGTGCTTCTTAAATAAATCTAGAGCTTGAAACAGGGGAGTGAGAGGGATGAAGGAAAGAAAGAATGAAAGAAAGAACAAACAAACACACAAGGAAAATGATCTGCCAGCCAAAACCACAGGGATGATTCAGAAAACAACTGTGTGTTCTATTAAAGCAGATGGAGAATTGAATAAGGATTACAAACAAAACCTATGTTATTCATTAGCAATAACAGGAGACTATAGAGAACAGCAGAGCAGTGACCAACCTCTTTGAACTCCTGGATCTGGGTTTGTTCAAACATAGAGAAAACATTGGAGCCACCTTCTATCTTCTTCTTTGCCTTTTTGGGAGACTGTAAGACAAATAAGAAGATGAAATACATGTTCCTTTGTCTGTTAAGCACCCATGAAAATAAATTACATCTTCAACAGAAAGTAAAAAATACACAGTCAAGTAATACAAGAGAATTGGGCTTTGTTATTACAAGGTTTTAAATTCAATCTTATATACAGATAGAAATACTAAGGTAGATAGATTTAGATTACAGGATTGAATATATAGGTATTTATACATATGGGATAAAAATTGCTGCCTTTTTAACAGATGAAGCTCTCTCTGAGGCTCTTTGCCACCCCCTGCCATGTCATGGAACCTGACAGCTCAGATAAATAGGGACAGATTCTCACTGTGCTGCCTTAAAAGAGGTGAGGACCCAAAGTGTGGCTCAACATCCTGCCTGGGGCACTGCTTGCTCCCCCGAGGAGCTGCCTGTTCCTTGGGCAGGGTCAACTCTCAGTGATCCACCTTCAGTGGGCACAGACCATTTCACACTGGGACCACTCCCCTTCCACAGTGGCCCTGCAGAGCTCAGGAGAAGAGATATCTCTCGCTGTGGAGTGGCGTCACTCTCGGATGTGAGCTAGAATTCCCAACCTGCTGCTCTCGAGAAATTCCAGAATTCAGGTAGGCTCCTCCAAGGGCTCCTTATTCCCAGTTCCCGTGCTGGGATGGGCAGCCAGACTCCAAACAAGGCCCTGCATGAGGGCTCCGTTCAGGGACGATAAAGGGAAGTTACATCATTTCCTACTCACACAGAAATGTTTGGAAATCTGCTCTGTCTGGACCAGCACTGACAGAACAGATTAATTCTTCCCAAGCAGGAACACCTTCCACACTGGAGTCTGTACTCCTGCACCAGCCTATGGCACTGCAGCACAGTGCCTTACCAGACCATGTTATTTTAATATTCAAGATAGTCATCTTAAATAAAGGGCAGGACTGCTTTTATCACCATTCTTGAGTTTCGAGGCTGAGACAGAGAAAGATTGGGAAGAGCTACAATGGTATCTAAGAATCTACTGCTCACTAAAAATCAGTCAGAACTAGGCTGCATTAAATATCTTTGAATAAGGGCCCAACCAGCTTGCCTAAGACAATACAGTTCTTGTTCTGCAGTAAAGAAGAAAATCTGTGATTCCAAAGGATTACAGAAGTGTTTTAACCACGGCGTTATCCTTACTTGGGGCAGGATAATGAGTTGCATTGCCTTTTGAGTTCCCTTCCAGACAGATTACTTTTTTCTTTATCATTTTTACTTTTAAACTTCATTATCATAGTCCCACCTGGTTCTCGTGTCACAGAAAATTAGTCTTACTTAGTTTGGGCTATTCTGCATGAAACAGAAGGCAACTTCTACTGTCTCCTTTCATCAAAATAAAAAAAGCCTGTGAAAGTTCAAATCCAATACTGATTTCAAATATCCTGAGGAGCAGAGCAGCTCAAGGAAATATTCCCACTTGACTCTGTTTGAAGCACACATTGTCTGATCAATTTAATTTGCCAGGCAGATTTCTGCACTCAGCCACCCTGGTTTAGATCCCAGGATATGGAAGGGGGGAAATTAGGGCAGTGTTAGACACTCTCCCACATACCCACACTCCAGACCTGTCAAGCTCCTATCAGCTAATCCAAAGAACTAAAATCTGGAAATAGGAATGGAAATTAAGTGGAAAACATACTTGTAGCGAGGATAAAAACAAGGACAGAATGCCACCACAGGCATGGAAAAAAGAAGTTAATAAGTGGAATGTTTAATGAATGTAGAAATATTGATTTTGGAATAAACAGATTCCCTCCTCCTCCTACACATGAAATAAGTGTTATTTTGAGCAGTAATGGGCAATCTTCCACATAACGTGAGGTGCCCGGTGGAGGCTTTCAACACTTGCAGATCGAATGGAAATATTCAGAGCGGTCCTACGTATTTACATGTATTTGTTCCCCGAGGTAAAGGGAAAGCAGATGTTCCCCAGAGGAGAGCCCTGCTGGCTGTGGGGGCTGAGCACAGGGCTCGGACGGGGCAGTGGAGCTGGCCCTGCTGGGCTCCTGGGCTGCTCTTTGTGCACACAAAGCAGGCTTGGCCCTGCTCGTGGTCTGTGCTGCTGTGGCCAAACACAGCCCCCCTGATCAGCCTGATAAATATTCCCCCTGCCAGCAAACCACCTGCATTCTTTAGGCCATCACCACAATGAGGTCAGTGGGGTCCAGCTCCTCTAAATGCCCAGTGCTGGCAATTCCTCCATTATTCCGAAGTTTATGGGTTCTCTTTGAGTAAGGGTTGTAGCTGTAGGGAAGGATCAGATAAACCCAAAAGCTGCAGCTCAGTATCTATTAGAAACAGACCAGCAAGTCAAAAACCACCCAAAAAGCTTCTTTACATAAGTGAAGTGCTTTTCCAGATAAAGAAGATTGAGAACTGATTATACAGGGAACAATTACTGTAGTATCAGAGAATCCTGGAATGGCTTGGGTTGGGAGAAGATCATCTAGTTCCACTCTAGAAGAAATAATACTGAAAGAAACTCATCCTAACATATTTGTTCACTGTCACTGTCTGGTTTGTCGTCTCTGGGGGTGACAGAGGAAATCCATGCCCATGTTGCTCAATCAATCTTTAGTTTTTCTGCCCAAGGTCTGGGTATGGATCCTATTTATGATCTGATCACTGATTTATGTAAGGGGCTGAGACCACCAATACATTTCACAGGGGTCAATGAACAGCTGTTGGGTGGGGTTGGCCTTCCATCACCAGGTTCCTGCTGAGTCTTTTAGCATCCAGCATAGAGCATCTTGGATTACCAGTTCCCAGTGCTGGGAATGTACCTTACATGCCCTAAAAATCCAGGGAATTCATAATCACAGAAAGAAACTGCGCCTCAATTTTGCACAAGTGGTGGGCAGGAAGGTGCTGTGAGGAGGAAGGCTGAGAGAGAAGTAGGTGGAGCAGGAACAGAGCAGAGTACATTGTCTTTCTGGGGGGTAACTGGATTAAAAGACAGCTCTAAGAGAACAGAAATAGGGCTGTGTTAAAGAAAATAATCACTCTGAGAACAGAATAGTTCTGTGCTGCTGTCTGACAATTCCAAACACTCCAGAATTTTTTAATGAACACAATCAGGATTCTGACTCCAGAGTATCTCTCTGAAAGAATGGCATATTAAAAGGAGCACCACAGAACTGAGCAAACATGTGGCTTCTGAGCTGTCAAGGATTTAGCAGATGACCCACAGAGGAGCCAGTGGGTGACTGACACATCCCTTCTGCCTGCCTTGATTTCCCCGCTCTGGAAACCGAAGTGTGCTGGGCTGCACTTTGCAGAGCTATAGAAGCTCTCATTGCAACATGTGCTGTGAGATTGACATACAAAACGTGCCAGATGAGGAACTGAAGAGCTGAGGGTCCCCTGGGCTCAGATTCCGAGGCCTCAATAGCACAGCAGTGGGAAGAATGTTGCAACAACTGAACAAGCCTATTAATATTCCTGCCTGAGTGTATTAATCATCCCATTGTGAAGAAAACAACACTTCACTTTAGAGGAGAAACCACAGGCTTGTCGCGTATCACTCATTTGTATTACCAATGTTAGCACTCTTTCAATTAGCCTGGATTTTAAAGGGTCTTTTTCTGTTGTTTTGTTTGCTTGGGTTTGGTTTGCTTTAGAAGCTTTAGATGAAGAAATGGAGCCACACCAAAATCTGGTCCCAAGAAAACTCTGTTGTACCAGGGGTTTGCTTTGAGCTGAGTTTCCCTCAGTGAGGTCCTTCATATTTCTCCTCCCTGGCAGTGTCAGGGAGCCTGAAAGGACAAGGATGTGCAGGGACACAGGCAGGCAGAGACAGTGAGCGTGCATGGCCTTTGCCGCTCTGGATGTAAAAACAGGGATCCATTTTCGTATATGCAGCAAAGGGGGGTGTATGTTCCAGTGAATCAGAGAGAAGAAACCTGATTTCAGGGTGACCGAGGAGGAAAGGGGGCGGGGAATCCGTTTAAGTGTCTACATGCAAAGGAGGAAGGAGATGAATATGCCTTGTTCTTGCTTCAGAACGTGAAGCATTGTTTGCCCTGATAAATTCATAAAAGGCTGGTGCTAGAGCAGATTCATGACAATGGATTATTGCAGAGCTTTATCATCTCCACCCCTCGGTGCATTTTGCAGACAACCCAGAAAAATATGGAAAACCAGGCAAGTTCTGCAGTGTGAACAAGGTCACAGCTC
Source organism: Pardalotus punctatus (assembly GCA_013400915.1). Lineage (NCBI taxonomy): Eukaryota > Metazoa > Chordata > Aves > Passeriformes > Pardalotidae > Pardalotus > Pardalotus punctatus. Next base: position 128,948 of record VZTX01011107.1, read on the forward strand.
CCTCGGGGCTGCTCAGGGCACACTTGCAGTAACCAACGTCTACCTGGCATTTCCTGCAGTGCAGGGATGTCCCCACAGCAGTCAGGAGAGATGGGCAACACTCTGCCCCAATTGGTTTGGTTTGGTTTGGTTTGGTTTGGTTTGGTTTGGTTTGGTTTGGTTTGGTTTGGTTTGGTTTGGGGAGGTCATTTCTTTGTTTGGTCCACTGTGCTCTAAGCCCCTCAGAACATTAAGTAACTAGAAATGACACAGTGAGACGTTCCTGACAGCCAAAGCCAAAAACACATGCAGAAACACTTCCCTATCAGCCACTTATTGTGTCTTCTTCTCATTTTTTCTACCAGAGACAAGGTCAGTGCATGAGGAGGTCTCCAGAGAGAGCCCTGCAGAGAGAACCAGCAGTGGACACTGTTCAGAGCCTGATTCTGTTCTCCTGTACCCTTAAGTGTTTATTCCATCCAGGATAAAGTAGACACAAGATACCACCAGGTTTTTACCGATTCACATTTTGTACTTCTTCGTCTGCAACTACATCTACAACAACAAAAAAAGACAGAATCATCCATCATTTTGCTCAGGCTCTGTCCCCTGCTGTGATCCACTGTATGATGTTAACTCTCCGTTACTATTACTTTTTCATCCATCACACTCTCTCCTTGTTTTTCATCCACTCTGGGATCTCAGTGCTGACATTTCCTGTCTTTGAATTTTTGTTATCATCAAATGCAGCTTCTGAATCAGAAGTTACATCTCAGGCCTGGACAAGGGATTGCTGCAGCACAGGACAGGATATTTGTTGATTTTTGTCTCACAGGTTTGCTCTGCTGAGATAATTTACACTGCATCTGCACCAAACATCCCAGCTGTGGACAAGTCACTGTTTTTAGTGTGGTTTAGGTCCTTTCCATGGCAGGTGAGCAGCACAAGGCCAACCCAAGTGCGTGCCTTTGAGGGAACAGTCTAGAGGAGTAAGAAACATAAACTGCTCTAAGGGCACGATTTGCATTTCAAACAGGCAGCAGCCTCAGATCATTCAAATAAACCCCACGTTATCAGAACTGAGAAACAGAAGATCTTTTTGTTACCTACTCCACAGTTTGATCCCTGCTAGATACAAAATCTGTTGGACTGCAGCCTCCAGCTTCGCACTCCCGGACAGTGAAGGATTCTCCACCCCACACAAACCCTTCCCATCACAGCCTCCTTTTTTTCCTGCAGACATGCAGAGGGAAGGCATTGTGTCCCAAAACTCATCCCAGAGCAGCAGATAACCCACCCAGCCTCTCCAGCCGCACACTCCTCCGCCTCTAGGACCCAGAATTCAACAGCTGCTTTTCCCACAAATCTCCCACAAATTTTCCTCTCCTTCATGCCAGCAGATGAGCAGTCCCTGTCTGCACACACATGAACACACACAGGGACATACACATATGGACCGACATGGACAGACACACGTGGACACACACGCATGGATGCACACAGACACACACACATGGACACACATGGGCACACACACGCGGACACACACACATGGACACACACAGGGACATATACATATGGACAGACATGGGCAGACACACGTGGACACACACGCATGGATGCACACAGACACACACACATGGACACACATGGGCACACACACGCGGACACACACACATGGACACACACAGGGACATATACATATGGACAGACATGGGCAGACACACGTGGACACACACGCATGGATGCACACAGACACACACACATGGACACACATGGGCACACACACGCGGACACACACACATGGACACACACAGGGACATATACATATGGACAGACATGGGCAGACACACGTGGACACACACGCATGGATGCACACAGACACACACACATGGACACACATGGGCACACACACGCGGACACACACACATGGACACACACAGGGACATATACATATGGACAGACATGGACAGACAACACGTGGACACACACATGGACACACACATGGGCACACATGAACACACACATGGACACACACAGACACACACAAGGACACACACAGAAGGACACACAGGGACACACACATGGACACACATGGGCACACACACGTGGACACACACACATGGACACACACACAGACACACACATGGACACACACATGGACACACGTGGATGCACACAGACACACATGGACACACACATGGACACGCATGAACACACACATGGACACACACATGAACACACACATGGACACACACATGGACACACATGAACACACACATGGACACACACATGGACACACATGGACACACATGTGGATGCACACAGACACACATGGACACACACAGACACACACAAGGACACACACAGAAGGACACACAGGGACACACACATGGACACACATGGGCACACACACGTGGACACACACACATGGACACACACACAGACACACACATGGACACACACATGGACACACGTGGATGCACACAGACACACATGGACACACACATGGACACGCATGAACACACACATGGACACACACATGAACACACACATGGACACACACATGGACACACATGAACACACACATGGACACACACATGGACACACATGGACACACACATGGACACACATGGACACACACATGGACACACACATGGACACACACACACCCATGGGCACACACACACGGACACACACATGGACACACATGGACACACACACACACACACATACAGACACACCCATGGACACACATGGGCACATGCATGGACACACCCGTGGGCACACGAACACCCAGCAGTCACGGGCAGCCCCATTTCAGCTGCTGGGGTCGCTCAGCGTGGCTGGGCAGTGGTCAGTGCCCGGCTCATGCAGGGGCACGCTGCAGCCCGCAGAGCTGGAGCAGAATGCCGGCTATTTTTGGGCACACGGCTCCCCTCAGCATACAGAATGTGCTGCGAGGTGTCACTGGAAGTGAACGAACACAGGAATGGCTGGGGAATAAGAAAAAGGCTTCCCTCTCCTTCCTTGTGCCTCTGCCCTTCCTTCTGCCCACCAGCACGGAGCATCACAGACCCAACTTGTCTGAAATTCCCTGGAATAAACCGAGAGCTGTAGACAGTTCTCGGCACTCCATTCCACAGCACTTGTGTGGTCTGCTCTTGTTAGAAAAATTATCTCCCTGAACCCTGCCTCTCTCACTCTCATCAGCCCAGGATGTCAGAGCCTAGTAGCACTGGCTGACTTGTAATTATTTTTTACTATGCTGCTTTGTCTGCACTAATCCTTTGAAAGTAGCTTTACTGCACATCTGAAATATTATGATGCTATAAAACCTCTGTAATATTTATAAATCCCTTAAGACATCATAAAGAGAGAAAAAAAACCTCCCCACAGAGTTCATCTAGCATAATTACATATACATTTCCCTCTGATTAATAAAAAATGATCACTTCCTTATGTAAAGATATTCTTCAGCTTTCTTTCATTAAGGCTATTTTTTTCTTTCCATTTTAAATCTGTTTCATGTGTCCCTGTATAGTAAGGTACCTCAGAAGAGATTTTCCCTAAACAAAAGGCACAATGAACAGAACCACCACAGAGGATTGTCAGTGGAGCTGGGAGCGAGGAGACAGACGAGTCTCTCACTACATTTTCACGTCTCCTAACTCAAGCATTTCATCACAGAATGTCCTGGAATATCTTCAAACATCAGCGAGTGTTGGTGTGTCATTGAACTAAATAGGCAGGGAAAAAACTGATAAATGAAATTTTGGGGAAAAAGAAAAGAGGGGAAAAGGAAAAGAGAAGACCCAGCACTCACCCCCCACCCCACAAAAAGGCTCTCTTAGACTTCAGTGAGGCTGATTAAAGGAAAACCTGTAAATCCATAACTGAAGCAGCACAAGGCACTGCTCCCTTCTGAAACACTGGTGAGGAACATGATTAGTGTGAAACCACCGACACTGGGTTTGTACTGGCTGAAACTGGAACCTGTTTTGTGCACGGATTTCAGAAATGCCCTTGAATGTGGTTTTGCTCTGCTCAGAACAGCACGTGGATCACATTCATCACCTGCTTAAATGGGATCAAGTTTGAACTAAGCTTTGAGAAAGCTTTTCATATCCAACTCCCTCTCTGGTGTTCTCCACAATCAAATATTCCACAGCCCCAGGGCCCACTGGGCAGCATTGCTTTCACACAGCCTGGAAAGGACCTGCAAAAAGGAGCAAAATAAAGGAAATCACCTGCCAATTTTTCTAATATCGTTGTAGTCCTTCCTCTGAATTTGCAGGAGACAAAGTTCTGCCCGATCTGTTCCTCAGGCAGGAGCTCTTTGCTCTTTGGAATCACATCAGGTGAGGTGGCTGTGGGAATCCCAGAGCTGAAGCCAACAGTGAGCAGGGCAAAGACAAGACACTGCAATTTCCACAATTCCAGACCTATCCCTTTCCCTCAGTCCCCTTCACACCCCAGCAGACCTTCGTTCTATCCCACACCAGCCATGCCAGGTGTTGCTGCCCTGGCGTGTGAGGCTGGGACAGAGATGCACAAATTCTTCTTTTCAGCACGTTCACCAACATCCTCTGCCTTCCTCGTTTGTTAAATCCACGCAGAGGAATCCTGGGGAGCTCCCAGCTCACTCTGTGGGGTATAGCTGCCTTCTGGATGTGATACTAAGATGAGATTTCATGGGATGCAGTGTGATCATTCCTGCTCTGTTTGAATCGTTAGGATCAGAAGGAAATACAGAGATAAACAGACATGGGGAAGGATAAAACCTACCATGGTGCCGCTGCTCCTTCCACCCCTTCTGTGCCAACCAGCCAGCCAGCAAACACAATGCCAATTGTGTCTTTATATAGCGTCACCAAGGAATAAAAATATGCCTGCTCCAAGTTTAGACAATAGATGTAAGGTTGGAAAAGTGCAGTAATTGGATCCCAATACCATTCCAAGCATCTGTTCCATGCACAGCTTTTGCTTTCACAGAAATAATGCAGCAGATAAGTAGAGGAGGCAGTTGGGATACAATTGTACAGCACTCACAGCGAGCTCCAGATGAAGGGGTTTTCCCATGTACTGCTAAATAATGAACACAGGGCATGCACTGGGAGATTTTAAGTGGACATGGCATCCTGAAAAAGCGGGAGGGGAAACACACTCCTTGAGAAAACACTGGGGAAGCTAGCAATAAATCCTGGCCACTTCTGTAGTTCCAGAGACTGGGGCAGGGATTCAGAGCTGCAGCAAAATGTCCCAGGCTCTGCAGAGGGGCATCGGTAGCTGGAGGTGGAAAAGCTCCGCTCTGCAGGTGGCAATGAAGTGACTCAGGTCGGGTCTCTTTGCCCTGAATCTACAAACATGCCTGAAGACCAGGGGCTGTATCCCAAATGTTGCAAAGCGGTGGAGAGTCGTGGGCTTCAAAGCATGAAAAAAGAGATGTGTGGTAATGACTGTGGCAGGGGGAGCAGGAGGAAACAGGAGGCAGCGTAGGAGCCACAGGCGCTGTGTGTCCAGGGAATGCTCACGGACATTAACACACATTCCATCCCACTGGAATTATTGCAATGGGCCAAAACATTAACCAGCATGGAATTGCGTAATTCCACTGACATGAAATCATGGTTCCTCCTAAAGCTCTGATCTGTGTCTCTGAGTGTCTACACAGGAACATCAGAGCATTAAATACAGCAGAAAAAGTAGGTTTTTCAGGAGCCTACATCTGAAATTCTTGTCTCCATCAGTCACCCTAACCTCGAATCACAGCAGTGCTTAACCAATTAACTGAACTTTGAGACAGATGTGCATTTAAGTTTCTGGTTGAACAAGGACCTTGCTCTTTCACCAGGTCCAGCCCCTTGCAGCGCTGTCATGTCTAATCTTAGATCTGGCTGCGTGCTCTTCAGGGCAAGGACTGCTTTAGCTGTTGTGGGGCACCTCAAACACCTACAGGGGTAATTAAGTAATAAATAGGCATAATACAGCTCATCTGGCTTCAGTGAAATTGCCATGGATGCATGTTGGATGTTAGCCTGGTGTTCATCGTTCTGACTTAGTGACATTATACCAATCCCCAGTGTAACAGAGCATAAAAATAAACCTCTCAGTCCCTCTGCCTGCATGCACCTGCTGGAGAGCAGCCCCAGGTCTGTGTCCTAGGCTGGGTCTGGAAAACTGAAAAACTCAGAACGAATTCTGAGGAAAATCCTACACAGTTTCAAAGGTTCGTTGTGATAAAGATGTATCATGTTCACTGGGTTAGATCCTGATTCATCAAAGCTGTTAATCATCCATTTAACTTTCAGGGAGGAACCATCCCACTGAACTCCATGGAATAGCTCACAAACCTACATGTGAGAATAGGGCTGCTAGTTCTGCAGGATCATTGCTCTAATCCCAACAACACAGACAAACGAGCAGCAGCTTTGTCACCGAGTCCATTGGGCCCAGGATTCCATCCTGTGAATTTTGTGTCCTTTTTGGAAGAATCCTTTTCCTTTCACCCAGCCATTTCATGGTTTAGCCCTAGCAGCTCTGTTAACAGACCTTTGTGCTGTTTTCTTGGGAGTTTTGTTTTCTCTTATCTAGCATACCATCAATCATCATTATTACTATCAATTTGCTCCTTAGTCTTATAGCTTGATATGCAGGCATTTTCCAATAGTGCCTGCATTTTCTGCATTGATCTTTATCTTTCCACAGAATTTCTATATTAAATGGATCCTTCCAGGCTGTTTTTAAATGACATGACACGTTGGGATAAAACCCACACAATGCTGTGTGTTTGTAATGCACATGTCCTGGGAGACCAGAACCCTCTCTGCTTAGTCTGTGAAACAAATCCACAGAGGAATTAAGGGAGACATACATCTTGGCTTTAAAGGTCTGCTTGCTTCTGCAACTGCCTCCAAATTATAGAAAGGCTCCAGACTGGAGAGGGGAGGGAGAGAAGGGGGGAATAAGGACTGAAAAAGAAAGGCTTGAATTTAATTGCCCTAAAAATTTCAATCATTCAATCTGGTAATTAGAGAGCTGGCTGATTCAGAAAGCAATTTCATTTGGAAAAAAAAAAAAAAAAAAGAGCCCAACGAGATAATTGATGCTAAGTGAATATTTTACCTGAAATATTAAATACCAAACTTAAGTCTGCCTCCAGGGCCCTTTCTGCTACCCCTTTTTGATCTGTCTCTCTACTTCTTTATATTTTCCTCTCACATGACTCAACAGAACAGGACACTCCTTCAGAGAATCAGATTGTCGCAGGGACAGCTTTATTTGAACTCTCTGTGCTGTGAAGGAGACAACGTAATGATTTATTAGTAAAGAAAATAATAATAGGAAGTCTCCTGAGATGCAGCCTGGCTGCAAATCTCAGTAAGATTTTCAGTGTTGAGTCTCTGTGTCTGCCACAGGCTCAGTCTGATGTCCTACCAAGGGGAACAGTTTTCTCCAGGAGCTGATCAAGATTTCTTTGTCAACTTAATGAGGCCTACCAGAATGTTTCATGCTTAATTCTGGACTCTCAGATGCCACGAAATGATACTTCAGGGTAGATCTGTGCAGTCCTGCAGAGCACTGTGGGTGTCAGTGTCACAGGGGTCTGATTGCAGCGGTCTCTTGGCAGGATGGAGAGCGGAGCTGCTTTATTGCACAGTGCTCAGGAGAGGGAACTGCTCATTCTCTGACATCTGATGGCCCAATGAGCAAGGGCAGCATCCCATACACACCTTAAAGGAATGTTGTGTACCTGGAAATTAGGCAGATAATAATTCATGCTGCATTTACAGATGGAGAAATGATAAAGAAAATGCACGTGACACATTGGATTCTGGTTCCCTGTGCTCTTCTAAGCACTCACCTGTGCACCATTTTTGCACAAAATACCACACTTTGTTCCTGTTAGCAATGTTAAATTTTAATCTTAAAACACCTTTTTAAGTGAGATTCCACATCTAATACTGCTCAGGAAGCCCACATCAAACATATTCAGGTGCCTTTGCAATTTCCATCTTTGAGACTGATCATGAGAATGTTTCTGATCTGTACAACATCCACAATCTAAAAAGGCAGATGATAGGTCTTGGGGACAATTCTTGTGGTGCGATGGGATGCCAGATGCAGGGCCAAATGGAATGTGGCCTTTTTTGTGGCCAGGAAAAAATCCCATAATGCTGAATATGCTGCATAGGGAATGTACAGTGAGAACCCCTGTGAGTGTTGGGGCTGTTGCAGGCTTTGAGACCGACCCCATACCACAGCATGACCCTGTTCCTGCACACAGAGAGGGTTCTGGCCTGCCTTCGAGTGGATGCCACCAAAAGAAGACGTGTGACAGTCATCAGGTTTGGGAACATCCTGCCAAGAGGTCGGAACAACGCCCTAACCTTTAGGAGAGCTGCATTCCAGCCTTTGTGTCCCAGGATTCCACTTTCTGTGCAAGTCCTGGCAGCTGAGCCAGCTGTGGGTCAGGAGAACAAACCAAGGCACTGACGGGACAACATCAGCTAATTCAGCAAAGCCACCACACACAACTACCGAGCTGAGGTGGGTTTCAAGCCCTCCAGAGAAAATCAGCAACTTGCCTTGAACCACCCACTTTATCACCTTAAATTTATCAGGAGCTCCCGTTCTTTTCAGAGCCGTGATGATGCCATTTTCTTTTCTCCCTACAGTTGTTCTCTCCACAGCTGATTAAATTCTTCATATAGGGGACAGGTCACCCACTGCTGCTCAGAAAGTCTGGTTTCAATACTGTATTTTAGAGCCTGGCAACCAGGTAAATCTCAGGCAAGTGAGTCTTGGGTTCACTGTGTACAGAGCTCCTGCAATACAGGTACAGAAAAGGAGCTATTACAGATACCTCTGCAGAATTTTTAAATAAATTAAACAGTGCAAATCCCACTGTGAATCTCCTCTCTCTGTCGAGCAGAGGCACAAACACTCTTTTGGAAACAGCCAGGGCTGCTGTAACTGTTAATTAAGTTCTGTGCATTTGTTGTTCAGGACACTGACTGCAAACCCCCTTCTCTGAGCTACCCCTCCCTCTCTGAGAATTCATAGCCACTATCTAATCTGACAAAAACTGTGTACTCTTTTATACTTGGAGGTCACTTTATGTTACTTACAGTGTGTTGCATTATGTCAAAAGGCATAACACAACATAATGAAAAGCAGACTAATATAACTCAACCTGACATCAATGACATAATATGATGTGGCTACTGAGAAATGCACTGTTGTCATTGTTTTGTGTTTTCATCTGATACCTCCTTGCCATTCCAGCATGGGGCATTTGTTGCAGAATTTGGAGAAGGTTACGGACTGAACATTCCTGACTCTTCTGTGGCTCCCAAAATTTTTGCACTGAGATTCCTTGGTTGGATTTGTTGGGGGTTCCTCCTGATTTACTCCAGCAAGAATCAGGCTCTAAAAAATCATCACATAAAGAGCAATTACATTAGGAAAGCCATCAAGTTGGAAAATGCTGCTCCTGGGAGTAAGGCAATGACAACACTGTTCCAGCCCTGTAACCTTAGCTCTGCCCTCCTGGGCAGCAAAGGAGCCTGCACTGTTTTTCCTGCAGGATGTCATTTCATTTTGTAGAACCGTGTAGCAAAGCAGCTGTTCAATATTTCTCTTAACTTCTCACATTGTCTGTGGTCCCATATCTCATTTGCTGCACATCAACCAAATCCTTTTGTGGCTCAGGTACTTTTCTTCTTCCTGTTTTTATTTGCTATTGTATTGTTTTAATTACCACAGTATATGTGTATTTCAAAGCCAAGGCTGAGTCTGTCTTCCCAACGCACCCACAAGGTTGAAACACAGTTATTCCTTCCTTGTTCCACAGACAGGGAGCAGAAGCACAAAATCACATCTGTAGCCCCACTGGAAAGTCTGTCCTAGCCAAGGCCAGAGTACAAGGCAGCAAAATCCCAGCCTTTTGCATTAATTCTTTATTTTTTATTCCCTGGCTACTTTATCCTGCCCAGAGTCTCAGTGGGAAAAGCAGGCATGAGCCTTATTTGTGAAAGTCTTGGACAACAATAGGTGACAATGGGTTGTTCTGGTGATGTCAGGAATCCATCCAGCAGAACCAAAACAGGAGACCCACCAGTGACCAAAATAATTGAGCTGATGGATTATAATGAAACCCACCATACTTTCCAGTAAAGTTTTACAGACAAATCCATCCAAAAAACCATCTCTAGACTCTTCTCCTCTCATAGCATTTTACACATCAACTGCTGTATCAAGCCTGTGTCTTCTGGTTGAGCTAGAACATATTTTTAAGCATTATTGTTGTGGACATTATTAATATTATCTTATGTTGATGGCAATTGACCAAGCCAACTGAAGCCATGGCATCCTCAGTGACAGAATTGGTGGGGTCTGCTATGCATCTTTCTGTTAGGATGAGATCTTATTTTCTAGATTAATCTGCTGGATCTGTAATTTCTGTCTGTACCAACACACATGCATAATTTCTGAAAACGTTTAGAGTAAGTATGGCATGGAGCTTCCTAAAATTTCAGGATAAGCCATTGGAACTCTTCACCTGAAATCTAACTATGGAAGATTCTACCTCCTCTGAAAAAAATTCAGTGTGGATTTAGCAAAATCCAATTTTGTTTACAGAAGATAATATCTGAATATTGACCCAGTGGCTAAATTCATGGGCCAGGTGTTTGCGGTTTAATTGCAGATGAGTCTCAGATTATGTTGATCACATCACATCACACTGGGATTTGGAGCCCGTGATGCTCCGTTCCAGGTTACAGCACACACGCAGTGGAATAGAGCACAGGCAGCAGCAGCAGCTCAGAGCACAGCGCAGATTGTAGGCTACACCATCCATAAGAGCACTAGAAAAAGGACTGCCAAACGAGGGACAATTCAAGAATTTAAATGCAGTGGAAAATGCCAGCTGAAATAGTCACTTTGGAAATTATGGGTATAGTAGCTTTGCAGATGTTGAATGTAGAACATGGTAATATTCCTCCAGCACAGTGGCTGTAAATCCAGGAGCCACAAAGGCATTTAACAAACCTTTGTAAATGTCACAAATTCCTAATTCAATCCTTTGGCACTTTTCTAAAAATCGTTATGGGGGAACCATCACACGGCAGAGCAACAAACTCCCCTGTTTGTGCTAATGAAAACCCACACTCCTAAACTTGGCTTAGAATTATGAAAAGGAGCACAGCACATGAGAAAGGTGGCAAAATCTGACCTCACAAACAACAGCGTAAATCCATTGTTGCCTCTTAGAATAAGTGGGATTATTTGTGACTGACCTTCATGAGGCTGAGGACAGAACTTGGACCTTTGTGGCGTTCACAGAGTTGTGGGTTGGAAGGACCTTACAAGATCAGCTTGTCCATAGTGCTGGAAACTGTGGTTCCACTGCAGTGCAGGAGCTGTCGGTGGAATGTGCAGGGGGGATTGTCCTGGCAGTGGGGGCTCAGCTCTCAGTGGGTGACAGCACAAAGTGCCCCTGGGTGGGACCCAGACTGTGACCAGCTCTGAGACGAGCTCAGCACCTCCTGTGAAAGCCTTCTGAAAACAGACAGACACATTCCCAGTGATGCTTCAGTCCCCAGACTGACCCACCAGGGACCCACTGCCTGAGTACCTTGGTGACTGTGGGTAGAACCTGACAGATCCCACACCCTAAACCATGCCCGAGTGTCTTTGCTCCTGCCTTTGCTGGTCTGTGACAATCCTTCCTCTGAGCTCAGACTAATCAACTTCTTTCAACTCAGGACCCCCCAAGCTATCCTCATTCTGCTGGATGGATTACCCTGCTGTGACGTGTCTCGACCTGCTGCTCGACTCAGTTCTCTTGCTAACCCATTTTACATTCTTGGCACTTCAAAACACAGGCATTAGTTATGTATGCAGGCGAGCCAACCCCGATGTACTCAGAAATGCAACACAAAATCCCTTGGTAATTTGAAAATACACACTACAGTCACTCAGACAGGAGGAAATGCAAATGCCACACTCAGACATATTGGCATATTCCCATTTTAGTCCATCCAAGTATCCCAAAAGCAGGAGTCCACACCCCAAAAGTCATGTTTTAGAGCATGCAAGGATTGAAAAATAATAATAAATTGTAGTAATTGCCTCTCAGGTGGGCTGAATTACTCCTTGAGGAACTAGTCTTCCTCCCTTGTCTGTGAAGGAAATACCTTTAACTTGAGCTTTTTGGTTTAAAGACATGGTAAAGCAATCTGGGCCATGACTCCAACATCCTGGGCATACAGAGAGTCCCTAAAGCCCAGAGCCAGACATCAAACCATGGGAACAGACAAAGCTGAAATGACCTGGATGCACCGAGGGTTGAACTTTTGTAAGAAACAAACTTGACCCACACCAATAGGACTCAAGGCCAAGGGTTCCAGAAGCCAAAATCTCCTGAAAGGAGGAGCAGCGAGCTGGTCAAGGTCCATCCCTCACTGGCTGGCTGCAGGCTGTGGTGACTGCTCCACAAACCACCTGCTGTCCCCTCTGCAGCGGTGGAAGCTGCTCCTTGCTGGGGAGAACAAGAGCAGGAGAGAAGAGCTGTTGGCTCCTCTCTGCCACTGGAGCTCAGCTGGTCCCTGCAGACAGAGGACACTGAGCACACACTCTGTGCTGAAAATTAATGTGGGAAAGGCACTTCCATGGTACTGCTCGGCACAGCTGTGGGTGGACATCGTGCACCTCCTCGCTGGAAAAGTACAGAGCACTGCACTGAGTAAAATGTCCTTTGGGAAAGGAAAAATATTTGGAATCTAAGCTGGAAGATGCTTTTCATGAATAACTGTGGCTCCCAGGCCAACTTGCACCAACATCTGGAATAGCAATGACTGCAGAGGTAGGGCCACCACAACCTTCTGAGCAAAATCTTACCAAGTTCCTCAGAAGACACAATTTAGGAATAGCCACTTTTTCTATTTTTACTTTTTCTGTGGTGAGTGAATAATGCTCCCTCATTAAAGATAGGCATTGAACTCATTCTGTATTGAAAGGAAAAATGCAGAATAACCCAGGAAATCCTCTGTGTTCACTTTCAGACATAAGGATGCCGTTCAGAACTCACAGATCACATGTATACATCACTTATTGAAGGCACAGAAGAAAACAAAAGTCCCACAGGAAAGTCTGCCATGAACTCCTAACCTAAGGTTCTTCTTAAATATGCCAGGCAGAAGGAAATCCAATTTTCATTAACCTCATTAAGCCAGACACTCTTTTACGTGCTGAGTGCACACTTCAGTGAGGCAGGTAACTGTACAGCCTGTTTAGATCTTATTTTTATCTCTTGTTGCATGTGTTTATATGTATGACCAAGCCCTCTCCCCTCGTTTAGCCACTGTGGCTGTGCACTTGTGCAGAAACCCACGTGGATAAACGTGGGTTAGTGATGAGAGGTCGTTTGCATTTTGGCGTTTGTCAGTGACGTGCAAAGAGTTTCATTAGGTCGAGGCATCAACCTGCTTTTAGTATTTCAGATTTTATTTTTCATGTAAGGAAAGAGGCAAGTATTTGAGGCTAATAGAGGTGCAAAGAAGTACCTTTAGCAAATCCAGCCATCACTCCACACTTGTGGCTTGGTCCTGGACAGTTTGCCTGCTTCTTACCATCAAGCTGACAGATCATGGAAGAAAAGACAAACTCTGGGTTCATTACTCCTACATTACCTTACTCCAGTCTTGAGGTCAAGGAATGTGTTATGTATCCTGAGATTTCACTAGGAGCTCTTGGATATTCAGGGGGTTTTTAATCAACTCACTTATCTACTTGACAGAATGTACAATTTTAGTTCCTCGTGTATAAGATAGGATGTCGAGGTGTCCTGCAACGTTAAGTGGTTAAAACAAATACACCCCAGAGCTCTTCAAGTAGCTCTTTCTCCTTGTAAACCATGCTTGACTTCCTGATTTGTTTGAGGAAAAAGCCACTGAGTGTGTAGACATCTTTTATCCCTCTTAGCCACAATTCCTTTGAGAAATCCAACAGCGAAGGTGGATACAATTATTGTAAATAATGTTGGATAGAACCCAGAGCAGATGAAGGTGGGAGGATACAGCTCAACAAGAACAGAAGTGGTTTCTAATGAGAGAGGGAATATTTCACTCTCAGCATGGCTGTTATTATGTCCTACACATTAATTCAGCCGAGAAGTCTTGAAGTAGCAGAATGAGTTTGTGTTCACTGAAGTGGCATGGCTGCCTTCCTTTCCACTCTCACAATTAATGCTTTCCTGATTTCTCAGAGAAGAATATAGGAGCGTTAAACCCTGAATCCCTGAGGCACCTCACAAGGTCTCAAAATTTGCAATATTGCAGCCTAGTCCATTCACAGCTGTACCTATTGCACTTTCAGTTTTATTTTAATTATTTTCCTTATTTTTCCTAGAATAGTAGGACAGGATTCACCTTCTTGATAAACAAGCTCTAATAATTCTATCAGAGATGTGAATTCTTTTGCCCAGGAACTCCCATGGTTGGATAGTTTCCTAAACCTTCCCCTACAGTTGTCCTGGAACTCTTCACTTTGCCCTGAATTGTCATTTTAATAGGTGAGTGACGAGCACATGGTTTACCTTAAAAAACAGCAGTTTTTCTTCATCGTTCTTTAAATCCCTGCCCCCTCACTACTCCTTAATTTTCTAGACATTCCTGACTTCTGCACAGGTGGAGGTCACTGGTCCTTCCAGCCAAAATGAGAATAACTTCTCCTTTCCGTGCCAGTGTCCTCCAAGAGCTGCAGGGCAGGATTATTGTGCTCTTTATGAGGATCTCCTTTCACGCTGCTTCCCAGAGCTGGAGCTGACAGAAGAGAGAAGGAAGACAGGAAGTGTGAGGGGATTCTTTCCAGGCTGACAGAGGTACCCACGAGTAACATCTTTGGCTGGTGCCATTCTAAACCCTTCATCTCCACAGAAGAACTCTGCATTCCCAAACCTGCTAACATCCTGAAAGTTCGAAGTCGAATCCTGCTGTGGTTAATTTATGTCACATACAGCCTGAGTGTTTGGTTCCCTAAAGGATCTAACTATAAATCATATATCCTTGTGACATCTCCCATAACACAGAAGAGGCAAAAATGCCCACACTCCTTTTTCTGTGTATTTTCTTGTCATTTGCCTCGCACACATTTGCCTCTCCCTGCGTCAGGAGCTGTTCCTTGTTCTGCAGTTGTAAAGCAACATTCCCCGAGCCCAGGACCTCCTTTCTGGGGTGCTGCTGCGAGGCTGATGGAGAAATAACCACAACCAGCACTAAAAGCTGTTTTTAGGCAGCACAGTCCTGAAAAGGAGCAAACCCAGGGAAGGGCTGTGTGCCTGCAGCTCCCAGTGACTCCAGCCCGGGCTGTGGTAGCTCAGCAGCTCTCAGCATCCCGCAGGATTTATTCTGCAGCACAAGTGTTTGCTTTTGCCTCCAGTGTGCGACGTGAGGAAGGCAGCAGAGCGACTGGAAACCACAGCTCCCAGCCACTTCTCCCTCGGTGCTGAGTGAGAGACTGAGAGCTTGCAGACCGGCCCTTACCTTTCTCCGAGGGAATAAAAACAAAACACGGAGCTGAATTTATTTCTAGCCAGCGGAAATTTCATATTGAGGGTTACAGGCGTCCTGTGCCTCTTAAAAGCAAGTAATAAAATGCTGCTCTCAATTACAAATTGTATTTACATTTTAAACCCCCATATGGTTTGGGGGGGTGGAGGGAGGTTTCGAATGCATTAGCAGCAGTGCCCTGCCATGATTAGTTACAATTTTTCTCTCTTTGTAATGAACAATTAATGCCTCCACCGTTTTTTTCTCTCTCTTGCAAACTCAGCCCGTGGCTATGGCAGGTATAGTCGGTAAACAAGACACAACTCCTGCCTCTTGTTATGAACCAAAACAAACAAATGCATTGCGATGACCATCTCTAAAAAACCTCCTGGACCAGGATTCACTCGTTGAGTATAAATTCAATAACAATTGATATTTTTTGCTGTAACTTCCTGGGCTAAACTTTTCCAAGGGTAGGGACATTTAACAGGAAAATGCAAAATGCATGTGAATGTGCACAGCTTCATCTTCCTGTGCTGGGAAAGTCAAATTCCCTTCTCCCTGCCCTCAAGCATTGCTGAAGGCAAAGCACTCATTGTGGTACCCGGTGGCAACAGGACCTGATAAAGGGTTTTATCCCAACATTCTTATAAGTTCCCTTTAAGTACCAAAAGGCTGCAATTAGGTCTTCTTGGAGCCTTCTCCAGGTTGGAAAACCCCAACTCTCTCAGCCTTTGCTCCTAGCAGAAGTTTTTCAGCCTTCAGAGCACTTTGGCAGCCTCCTCCAGCAGGTCCTTTCCTGTGCTGGGAGTGCAGAGCTGGATGGGAATCCAGGTGGGAATCCAGGTGGGAATCCAGGTGGGATTCCAGGTGGGAATCCAGGTGGGAATCCAGGTTGGATTCCAGGTGGGAATCTGGATGGGAATCCAAGTGGGATTCCAGGTGGGATTCCAGATGGGAATCTGGATGGGAATCCAGGTGGGAATTCAGGTGGGATTCCCACCAGAGCACAGGAGAGGGGCAGAAATCCCCCCTCGCCTGCTGCCCATGCTGGGGGATGAGCCCAGGACTCAGGGCTGCTCTTGATCCCTTCATTCCCAGCCTGGATTGATCCCAGGGTTTGCCTTGCAGAGTTGGGATCAGAACTGGGAGAACTGGGAGCGGAGCTGGGATCAGAACTGGGAGTAGAGCTGGGATCGGAACTGGGATCAGAGCTGGGATTGGAACTGGGAGAACTGGGAGTAGAGCTGGGATTGGAACTGGGAGCAGGGCTGGGATTGGAACTGGGAGAACTGGGAGCAGAGCTGGGATTGGAGCTGGGAGAACTGGGAGCAGAGCTGGGAGCAGAGCTGTACCAGTTTACCCCAGCAAACCTGCTTTGCTTTTATTTACAAACAATCAGTTTATGACACCGAGGCTAGAAATGCTATTTCATTACTTTTATTGCTTATTTAGATATTTCCCTAAAGGGCTAATACAGCCTTGCTGTTGTGTTAGTGTTTCAGCTTCTGTTTTTCCAGAAGTTTACTTTGCAGCTAAACCATTCTGCCTATCTGGGGCTGAGGCTGAGCTTTGGATGAGGAGCACATTTGGTGTAATTAGATTTGTGGGTTTAGGTGTTTGGGGTTTATTTTTTTACTGTATAACCCTGTAATAAAAAGAAATGGCTGTAATTTATAGCCCAGCATTTGGCAAGTGGCTTGTCTGGTCTAGGATTAGGGGTTTTTTATGGCTGAAATTTTAAATTTAGGTGAGAATTTCAAAGAAGCTTAGTACCCACAATTAAGGCAGATGTTCAGTGCTGCCAAGGTCAAGCATTCAAAAATCATGAATCAGGCATGAAAATACCAGTATTAACTCAAAATAAGAAGACATAGACACAAACTGACACCCACACACCCACATGGATACAGAAGCACCTCTGAAAAAGGCTAATATTTAATTTTGTATCAAATTCACTCCTGATGAAAGTTTATTACATTTTCATATTGAATGTGATATTTGTGATATTGAAAACATCTTACAAGCAAAAACATTTTGATGTTGGATTAAGAATCCTTAAGGCAATAAAATTAAAAAGTTTTAAATTTGCTTAATAAGCAGCAGTTTTCAGTGAGAACCTGGAACTAAATTAGTCTCTATGCCACAATATTGCATCAGTTTGGCTCATGACTTTGGGTTCCTTTTTTTAGCATTCTGGTATTTGTTTTCCATACACTTTTTTTCCCAAGCTTTTCTCTACAATAATGAAAGCTCAAAAATTCCTGTTTTGAGTTTCACACAAGCTAAGATTCTCTAATCACCCAGCTTTGGGACTTCCACACCTAAAACGAACACTAAGCATGATAAGAATCACAAAAATACCAGGAAAAATGTGAACAAGGTATGCCGTTTTTATTTATCAAGAAAGCTCAAACTTCGCTGTCTTTGCAAGAGTTCAATCCTCAGCATAACAAATACCTGCCCATAAAGAGAACTTCTAAGACTTTGTGAAAAATAGAATTGCTCTTTTAGGTGCCTTTGTAGAGCAAATACTCATCAGATGGTACAAATGCCAACAAAGAGAACTGTAGTCAAAACACGTTGTGTGAGCGCACTGCACACATGTGAGTGCAGTTATAGAACATATAATGCACTCTGGGAATGTAAATGCTTGTGTTTAGGCACTGTGAGAGAGGGAACTGCAGCACTGACCCAGCTCCATCCAGAGGGATCCAGGAGCAATGGAAGTGTGCTAGTGACTTCCCCTGAGCCTTGGATCCAGCCCTGGGAGTGAAACGGTGAAAGGGCTCAGCAGGACTTTGACAAAAAGTCCGGAAAGGACTCAGCAGGACTTTGACAGCAGGTCCTGAAAGGGCTCAGCAGGACTTTGACAAAAAGTCCGGAAAGGACTCAGCAGGACTTTGACAGCAGGTCCTGAAAGGGCTCAGCAGGACTTNAGAGCAGGTCCAGTATCCAGGACTCTGAGGAGAGCAGGTCTGCATCCAGGATTCTGAGAGCAGGACCTGCCTCCAGGACTGTGAGAGGAGAGCAGGTCCTGCATCCAGGACTGTGAGAGCAGATCTTGCACCCAGGATTCTGAGAGCAGGTCCTGCATCCAGGATTCTGAGAGGAGAGCAGGTCCTGCATCCAGGATTCTGAGAGGAGAGCAGGTCCTGCATCTGGGATTCTGAGAGCAGGTCCTGCATCCAGGACTCTGAGAGCAGGTCCTGCATCCAGGCACAATGGGAAAAGTGCTGATTGCATCCCCCAATCGCAGTGCAAACCCTGCTGTAAGGCCTGGCACTGGCTCCTCACAGCAGAAGCCCACTTGCCCGTGTTATTGTAACCCAAAGAAGTGATGCCTGGGTGCTGAAATCCCGAGAAGCAATGGCACATTAACACCACGCTGCTGGAATACATCAGGGCAATTGTGCTCCCGGGCTGTGTCCCTGACTGCAGGGCATCTTGGTAACAACAGCCGCAGGAGCCCAGTCCCCCTGCCGAGGTGAAAGAAACATCTTAATGGGAGACCCTGACATTTCTGCAGACCCATCTACATTCCTGCAAATCAACACAGCGATTGCCCTCGCGTGAGGTCACAGGCAGCCCTGTAAAAACATTCGATCACAAAAAAGTCCAAACCCCAAGTCAAAACATAACTCACAGGAGTAGTAAAACCATACTGGGCTCTCAGCTAACTGCACTGACTGGGGAAACAATCAGGATAGTGAAAGAAGGGCATTTCAGAGCTCTTCAAGAAAAGCCTTAACAGTCTTCTGTATCATGAGTCAAAAACTCAAAAGCCTACAGTGGTCACAGAGCAATTCACTTGGAAGAATTCATGCAAAATGTCATTTGTTCTGGCTACTGGATCTGAACTACCAGGGCGTATAACTGTTTATTCAGGTTTTAAACCAACACTGATCCTCCAGCCAGGCCTGGGAACATTTCAGCAGACCCTGCAACAGAAAGAATTACTTATACAAAAGAACTGCACAAGATAAACTGAAATAGTTTTTAAAAAAGCATAAGCCTGTCATAGAGATTCTCTTTCCAGTTCCAGTGACAACGTGCTGTTCATATTGATTTTGTATAAGTACAGCATCAGCTGGAGATTAAACCTTGTCCCACCACGGCTCTGACACTACGAGTCCTTCTTTTGTCTCAGTGAAAGCTCAGTCAGTGTAAGGGGTCTACAATGGAAAGTTTGTGCAAAGGGACCCAGAACGTGACTGCAGTCACCGTGTAGAAACCAAACTGGGAACCGAACACGCAACAGCCTTCTCCCCTTCCAAAGCTGGGACACTGGGGATCAACACGTACTCACCGGCCCAGCTGGAATTCACATTCAAACAACTGTGCTGAGAACACCAGAGATGTGCACTGATCTGGCCTTTCAAGCACAAAAGCGATTCCATGGGCAAGGTCCTGCTTTCCTCTGCAACAGATTAAATTTTATTCAGAATTTCCCTTGGAGGGTTTGGGCTTGGTTTGATTTTTAAATTCATTTCAGCCTGAGATTTTTGGGCTTGATTCTTACACTTTGTGAAGCCATTCATCTCTGTGCAGAGTGGGAGTAAGAAGCTTCCTCCTGAGAGTGCCAGGTAATCCACACTCACCTTTCCATGTGCACAATATCCCAGTGCCTGCCTGGTACTGCCCAGTGTCCCAGAGCAGATCCCCCTCCCACAGCAGTGCAGGCTCCATGGGGACACGGGTGCCCAATGTGCTGGCACCTGTCCTGTCCTGCCAGCCCTGCCAGTAGGGATGTGACCTCTTGCAGACCACACAGAATGTTCATTTCTTGCCCAACTTCATTAAAAGCCATCAGAGCTCATCTGTAGAATGAAGCAGCCTGATTCAAGCAGGGTCTCAGCAAGCCCTGACAGTGGAACCTCTGTCTTCTATGTCCCAGAGACCAAGCTCTTGCTGCTCATTAATATTTTACATTACTCTTATTCATTAGTATTTTTGTTAAAGTGCTCTGCCAGAGGTAGCCATCCACCTGTAGCAAACTTGAGACAATCCCTTTCAACCAAAGCTGTGATGCTTACAACAATCTTTGTGTATTTAACTGGGATCTCATGGAAAAACTAGGACTTCACTAAAAACCTGCAGACTACTTACCATGTTTGTTGTGCATTTGGTTTGCTGATGGTGATTTTGGTGAAAAAACAATTTGAGTGAAATCTGATTAATCAAAATAATCCTGTTTCCAAAAGAGGAGTTTGGATGTTTTCAGATTTCCAGACTAACTCAGAAAGAGACCAAATTTTGTGTCAAAACATGTAAAAATACGACTGTTCAGATTTAAATGTCAAAAATAAATATTGTGTCAGTTTGTGAGGAACTGAGCACAAAGCAGCAGCAAAATGTGAAAATCTTATCATGAAACACATAAATATGACTTCTTACCCAGCTACACAGATGCTACCACACAGATCCCGTGAATTTGCAGGGGAGAATCCCATCAGCAGGAGGCTTGATCTTTAAATATTAGAAATACCTAAAATGCCAGAGTGAAAGCATAAAGGGCAAACAGATTTAGTAAATCATGCTGATTCCAGCTCATCCTGAAAAGGTTGTAACGTCACCTGCAAAACATCCCAAGGAGTAGTTATTTCTTTTTTCAGTGAACGCACAAAACTTGGAGCAGCCTATTGCTGTTTGTTTCGGTTGGGAACTGGTTTGTGCTGTGTCTGAAGGGCGATTCCCATCCCGTGCCCAGCACACAGCAATGAGGTTAAATTGGTTTGGATGATATCAGCTATTTGTAATTAAACCAGCAGCCCATGGCCAGGCCTTTCTGTGCCCATGTTAGGTGTTAAATTAAGGTCTGATTAAGAGTGTGCTGCTGCAGTGAAGGTCAAGGACTAAAGATCACAAGCTTTGTTTCATCTAATAACAATAAAGACTGTCTGGCTGCCAAATACCACAACAGCCCTTGTTCTGCTATCAGACTGCTGTCCAGCTAGAGGGATCTGATTTCACTGGTATCCCTTTTTAAACCCCACTTCTAAGAGGGTTTGTAGCTATTTCATCTGTATTAAGCAGCACTGTGTTACCCGAGGCTATACAGTACGTTCTATATGATCAAAGCAGAAATGCAGCAGCTTCTGATGAAGAGTTATCGTGGCTGAGGGGAACAAAATATCAAGGAAGGAGAAAAAAAGATACAGAGCTACAAAATACCAGGTCATGCCACCAAAGTAAACACCCACAGGTAAGTTCAGAACGTGAGACCACACAATGGTGGGAAGTGTGCACGTGTGTTTGCTGGGAACAAATCACAGGCTTGTCCCACCAGCAGTCAGCAGGAGAGATGTGTCAAATGGGACAGACAGGAGATAAAAGCAGAGTGGTGAAGAGAAAAGCCAGCAACTTATTTGTAGGATGAAGACAAGAATTGGCACATGAGGGCTTCTCCCTGCATAAGTGTTTTCCACAGAGACAGGTCAGGAGGCATTAGCAGAACAAGTTGTCTGGTAGGAAAGAACAGAATTCCTAAAAGCTCTACAAAGTCTGCTCCCAAGACATGCCCATATCCATCTCAAATGAGTGCAGGGTGCTGGGACATGTTGGTTTCCTGAGAAGGAGGGTGGAGCAGAGTAAGAAACCATATGGCCCCAAAATAATCTCTCACAGACACATCCTATTCCATGTTTCCATACTCGGAGTCCAATTTCACAGCAGATACTGATTCATTTTTCAAGAGTCATCTGAAGTGTCTTTCATTTACTCCTGGTACTTCATAGACTATTAATAGAGCAGTGTCATACCTGGAAGGACAATTTTGCTGCTCTGTGAGGCTGCACACAGAAAACTCCTCACAGGGACACACAAACACACTAAAGCCAGTGTTCAGTCAGTTCTTTATGAATTGCTTGGTACATGTGATCAAAAAAAGTTCCTCGAGGAGTCTTGATGCTTTGCATTTCAGGATTGGGGTTTTTTTCCTAACAAGCTCTGAGTGAATCCCAAAAGATTCAGTGATACAGCTCAGCATGGATTAACTTCTGACTCCTCACTGTTGCTGCTGAGCTACAGATCTCTGCAGAGCAGACTTGGCTTTGGGAGCTCCCAGACCTCCTGGAATCGGGGTTGCATCAGAAATACAGCGAGCATCACAAAATAGCCAGGTGTGAAAAATGATTTCTCCAGAACAGAACAAATATGTTCACCACTGGAAGTCAGGGCCTGAACTGGAAAGCAGCGCTTTACTGAATCAAGAAATTCCTGTACACCTGGTTGCTCACCAATTTCTGAAAATACAATGAATCATGTTCTAGTCCCACTTGAGTCCAGTTTTCTAATGATAATGTGAAAATTTTTCTGTCACCTGATAATTTTCAGAGCACCAAACCTAAAAGGTATCCAATCAAAGTCAAAGGGCAAGTTTAGTTCGGTTTTATTCACCTCCTGATCATTCTTATTCCTCAATTTTGCAAGCAAATATTGTACACTGAGAACCACAGATTGATTTCTGTGTTAGAGATGATGGTCAAAGCTTTTAAACACAAAGGATTAACACTGAATATATATATATCTCCATATTAGCTGGATGTCAGAGCTGAGAAGTC
Source organism: Pardalotus punctatus (assembly GCA_013400915.1). NCBI lineage: Eukaryota > Metazoa > Chordata > Aves > Passeriformes > Pardalotidae > Pardalotus > Pardalotus punctatus. The sequence goes on from VZTX01011107.1 coordinate 152,043, forward strand.
CTGATTAACTGCTGCAAGTGGAAGGAAGCTGCTTTTGGAAACAATTGTTCATTTTGAAAACCAAACCACGGCTGATAAGGTACATTTTAGAGATTCAAATTTCAGCACTTCAGCCTGGATCCAAATAACATCAGAGCTCAGCACAGGTGGCAAGTCCGACGAGCACAGCTCAGCCCCTTGCTGGAGCAGCACGACAGCATCGTGTCTTTACATCTGTGACCTCCCAGGGCGAATTCCAGCGACCCTGGCACCAGCAAGTGGCCTGGGGATGGCTCTTGCCATAAACAGGGAGTGAACTCAGGCTCCTGCTCGTGCCTCTGGAGCTGTTGAGAGAACGATTGCTTTTGAAAACTTCCCAGCCTTGTCTCGGGGACCTGCATTACGTTATCTCAGTATCTGCACCAGTCCCCGAGCTACACTTAAGCTCCTATAAGAGGGATTGTTGTACATATTATGGTAATGTCATTTATTTATTTTATGCAACTGGAAAATTTAAGGGCGACCACTTCACTTCTGTGCTGTGTAGATTAGAATGTTCACAGTAACACCTGCTTACTGAACAGACAGCAAAAAAGCCCTTATATTCCTTCTTTATTGCAATTTATTATTATAGCTTGAATGGTTCCTAGTGACTTCCTAAGATTAATGTTAATATTCTAATTGGAGTCTCCCCTCTGGAGTTTTATTGTGGATTTTGAACATTCATTTCATTTAACATACACATGGGACCAAGTCTGGTGGTTCCAAAAATATTTGTAGTTGGAAATCACAGTGATTTTGTGTTAGGCTCGGTGCCAAAGAAATCACAAATCAGAAGTCTCTTATAGGGTAGTTCTAATTTCTTGGCATCAAAATTCCTCTTTATGTATGTGCATAGTGTGATGTTTTCCTGGGCTGTGTGGCACTGACAATTAACTCAGAAATTCACTGCTTATCTGTTTTGCAGGGTTTCTGGTGGAACTAGAGAGCTTGTCTCGCCAGTTGGGGATTCACAGGGATTTTATGGACTTCCTGTGTGAGCCGGAGCCTGCCCATTGGATATGCATCACTCTCTATCGCAGCTGGTGTTTTGAACCAAAAGTGTGGAGTAGAAATTTCATCCCTGATTTTTTTTGGCTGGATTGATTGTTTAGTCTAGGAACTCTCAAGGAGACTTTCTAGGTGCTGGAATTCCTCTTTTTCTTCAGTCAGCAGCTGATGCTGTATGGTGAACATCAGAGTCTAGATTCACATCTTAGTGAGCAAAGATTTATGTTCCTCCTAACGCTCCTTGACGTTAATGAGTATTACAGACATGGATCCCCATGGATTAAGCTGAGAACATACCCCAGAGTGTGTGTGGAGTTTGTCATTAGGATATCAGACTATTAAAACCAACAGAGAAATTCCAAGGGTAAGAAAGCAATCGGATCTCTTCCCTTCTCTCTGCTGGAGCACATGTAAGAGATACACTTTAAATCTTCTCATGTTTCCTGCCCTCTCACGCCGATCCCTGCACTCATTTTTGGTTGGTAATGACTTCAAAGAAGAATTGATTGCCACTTTTAAGGCACTTCCCATAACAACATTATGGGAAATATGTTGCTGGAAGAGAATATTTTTGTAGCTTTATAGTGGGCTCTAATGAAGGAACTTCCATGTGGCTGGGCGAGAGAACGGAGTGTTTTTCCTTAACTGGCTGTTCCAGGGGTTGGATCAATACAATGGGATGACCCTGTACACTCCATTATCTGGGGATTGTGACTCCTTAATGAAATATTATGGATCCTGGGAGTGCCACCTGAGAGCAGAGCATCAGCCAGCAAAGGGATGGGCTCACTCTGGCTGCAGCCAGATCCGTGTGCATGTGCTCCTGCAGATCCAGGGGCATTTGTTGCTCTACCCTCCCCAGTGCTCCAGGATCTGGAGATATTTTGGGATGCACACAGCCAGCTCTATTATCTGGACATCCTGGGCACAATTCAACTGCAACCCAGGTAAACCAGACACAAAAAACCACTCCAGGATGATGTCAATTCATTCTCCCCCAAAGCCACATGTAAAACTGACCCGTGGGAGGGACTCGGTGGGGAATGATCACATCCCTCAATCCCCGTGATTTACCTGCAACAAACAACTCTGGAGCCAGGATTCTTGGATTTTATTCCCAATATCCCAGCCATAGGGCAGACATATGTACTGTGTCTGGTTGATAGAAATTTTCTGGGCTGACTCTTGTCACACACAAGGTTTATTAGCCCTGTGTAATCCTGCCTATACCAGCAAACTGCAAGATGGAAATAAAAACTTTATGTTTTCCCTCAGAGCCACTCAAGATCTTTTGGAGAAAATTTTTGTAGGAGAATTCTGATTTAGCTAATTTGAATGCGCTGGGTCCTGGATCAGGCACTCCCCTGGAAACACACCCATTGCTCCCTCAGTAAAAGAAAGAAAACAATACAAACAAAGATTTCTAAAATACTTTGAGATCTGTGAATATAAAGGGCTGTCTGTAAAGTGTTTAGAAAACTTCAAAAAAAAAGGTGCTACATAAATGCATATTTATTGCAGTGCTGACATTCTTGTGGCAGCTCTGAATGCAGAATCAAAAGCAGAGGGGGCAGAATGTAAGTCAGAATAAGAAACTGTCAGCCTTTAGCCTCTATCTTAAACTGCTTTGAAATGTTGCAGACATTCAGAGAATCTAGTTTGCCAATATTGTATGTCCTACAGTAATTACACCAATCTGGAATATAAATTTTCCTTCCCCCTTCTGAGAGGAGGCAAAGCTCTTAGAGACACACACAAATGGAGCTCTAATCCCACAAACTTTAATGCCTGTGCCTAATGTCAGGCAGCAGAGTTGTCCCACTGATTTCAATGGCTCTGCTCAGATGCATGTGTGGAAACGTTTGTGTGATTAGAAGTTAATCATAATAAATGCCAGTTCATAAGAGATCCCTGTGTAAACAATCTATTTCTGCATGCAAGTGATGATTTTATTGCTGTTCTGTAATTCTATGTAGAGGCTTTGTGAAGAAGTCTTATATTTTCTAAAGCACTAGAATGTTTCTGATAGTGTTTTTCATTGCTAGCTCTTTGGGGGCTAATTAAAAGAAATATCTGTTAAATTTATTCATTGCTTGGTTCCTTGAAAGCAAGAGGCACCTGGCGTAAACATTAAAAAGAAAAGCAGGCAGCAGCCAGACCTCATCATATATTAGATGCATTAGGACATTTTATTTATAAATATGAAATTGGTTTTAATGACTTCAAAAGGAGGAAATGCCAGGAAGAGCATAATATGAGCAAGCTCAGTAAAGCTGTCATGAAGATGCCTAAACCCACAAAAAATCTAGAAATTGTACTTGCTCCCCCCTTCTCCTCTCAAATAGGAAGTGGCAATTCCAGCTGCAACTGGCAAAAATGCACATAAAGAACTGCAGCACGACCCAAAAGAAGCAGCACATGAGATGGAACACCCAAGTGCTTGTCTGCATGGAAGCGCCGTCAGTGGGAGATCACAAAGAGCTCATTTATCCTGAGTTGATTGATTCAGTGGAACAAACCCTGGATTTTGACCCCTGTGATTTAATGCAAAATCCTTAAGGATGAGAAATCCATCCTTCTGTTGGGACAACATTTAAGGAGGCACTTACATTAAGCATATGCTTTACATTCACTTGACTTTCATTTCAAACAGGCTTAGCAGTGTTTCATTCTGTTCCTACCACAGGCTTCAATAAATCTGTAATGAACAATGACTCAATACCTTCTAACCCAGCGTGCATGCAGCACTACCCACAGAAAGATGCAATAAATTAATGATCAATAGAATAAGCAAGTGAGGAATATCAGTAATTGTACTGAAAAGGTTTTTCTTCATTAATTAAAAAATCTACCATAAAGGTAGATTTAATCTTAGGACATGTTATTGTAACAACACGCTGATTTGAGAAAGGTATTTCACAGGATGAAGTGTAATGTTAGTGAGATTATTGTCCAGTTTTAGTGGCAGGAACCAGAGTATCTTTTTTCATTAAAGAGCTGGCGTTTTGAGCCAGGTGTAATACATAGGAAAGAGACCAAAAAGGTAGGAAGATTTATATTACAAGAGCTCTCATTCACGTCTACTTGGACACTTAGCAAAAGTGCTAAGCAAAAAAAAAAAGTTTCACCTAAAATGATGAAAGACCAAACTAATCATGATAAAATAAGAAGGAGGACTTCATTCTAAGTTAACTTATTATGTGAAAATCTGAGACAAGGCACAGATTGTATCAGGTCTCCAATGGACCTAACTGCTCCTACTTAATTTGACCTTTCCTAAGTGACACTTGAAACAATTGGCCATGTACAGGAAGTATTTGCTTTAATCCTTGTTGGGATGAAAAGCCTTCCATGTAGTGGGGAGCAGTACCCAAATAAGCAGTGTGAGGAAGGCAGGTAGAAGTTATCCCATCCATCTTCCCAGTTTTAGCACGGCACAGACTGATCCTGTGGGCATCCATGTGACTGCATGGCCAGAGCAGAGGAGCGAAATTAGGAGACCTGATGCTGTTGAAGGCTGGGAGTTGGTTGGAATTTTTCCCTCATTCCTGTTGCTACATTACAAATGGCTGGATACTTAAGGACCATTAACTCCTTTTGTAAGAGACAAAGAGCTGGCTTGGGCGTGGGAAGGGGAGGAGACATTTGGTGACCCTGATAAGACACTCTCGACCACCGGGAAGGGGACAGGGCAGCAGTGGGGAATTGCAGATCTCCTCAGCTGCCAGCAGCAGGAAGATCTCGGATCGGTGCCATTTTTCCTTTCCTTGGTGAGTGAGCTTTTCGTTTGGGAAAAGGGTGCGTTCCTGGGGCGCACATCTCCCCGGCTGTGCCAGCAGCTTCTACGAAAGGGGGCCGGCCGCTGCCACCACCCTGCGCCTTTCTGTGCCAGAGCGGGTTGAGGAGTCCCTGCCACCTTTTGTCGGCGAGCCCGGGTGATCCCGTCTGTGCTGCTCCTGCTCCCTGCTCGGAGCCATCCACGGCCGCCGCTGCCCTGCCCGAGCCGCTGCAGCGCCCGCGGCTGCCGGGCCCGCCATGAGCGCAGCCACGGAGCGNAGGATCTGTACTCTAAGGATGTTTTGTGCCCACCCAGGATCCCATAGGTGTGATCTTTTCAAAGGGTGATTTCCCAGGTTTAGAAAAGCAGAGTTTTGTTGGCTTCTTTAATCACACCAGAGGTGCGTTGTTTCTAGGGCAGGAACTTTTCCTCATGCCCTTGCAAAGAAAACAAACAGACATTGGTTTTCCATCCTGCCCTGACCTTTGGAAGTTGTCATCTCTGCCAGTGCTGCACTTTGTGGCCCTGGAGAGCGCAGTTCAATCTTGACTCCGAGGGAGCTGAGCCACCTCCTGAATCACCATCACCCTTCCTGCCGGCCAGCACCTGTGTTTGCCTTGGAGGTCACTCCATCCAAGAACGAACCAGGTCTGACCCCGTTTAACTGAGGAGATCCAAGCAGCAGGATTGTGCAGACCTCCAAAATCAAACATGAAACACCACAGAGCCTCAGAGGAGCCTGAGTGTGAGGAACTGCAGCCAGGGAACGGTCCCAGCTCAGAACGGCTGCTACAGGACACGAGTACAGTGAGCTGTGGCACGAATTCTGCAGCCCAGGTTTCCAGTGGCTGCAGTGCCAGGCCCTGGCTGGGCTCAGGATGAGAGCAGGGCCAGACGAGGGGGAGCTGCAGAGCCTGAAGTTATAAAATGACTCATTCCTAAGAGCCCCGTGCGTGAGGCTTCTGCTTCCACCAAGCCAGGTGACATTTAACCACAAAAATATTTAACAAGGATGTGCATCACTGACTATGATAAAATACAGGGGTGTGGGAGAGTCAGGATGCAGCTTTTTCAGTGCAACAGCACATGAAGGGAAAAAAGGCAATAAAAAGGAAGTCTTGGCATAAGGAAAACATCCCAATGAAATCCTGCCTTTTAATCTCAGCCGCAATCTCTTCTCATCATCTTTCCTGCTTTTTAATGCTCTGCTGCACTTTTTATATCATTCACTTTATCAACTTCACCTGTCTCAAAAGTCAATAAAAGCAGAGGCCACAGTTTTAAAATCCAGGAGATGAACTGAGGCACCAAACTTCTCAGCTTCTCCAGAGGTGCTGACTGTTCACAACTGTCAGGAACAGCAACACAACCTGTGGGTGATCAGTGCCTTTAAAAATCACTTAAGTGCTTGAAGAGGAACATAACTGGAAAACACAGAACATAATACTTTCAAAAGCTTCTGACTGAAGAGTCGGTATTTTACTTTCAGAAGTGATTTAAGCACTTGGGAGTTCAAGAACTACTTAAAAATCAAGTGCATTCTGAAATGCATAATAATTTTTTGTGAATGGTATACAGATACCTCTCCTGGTAATGCACTTACCCAGAAGTTTTAGGCCTCCTTCAGAGAGGATTCAATGTATTGAAATTCCAGTCAAGGATTGGCCACATTGTCACCTACACAAGTTTGATCAGTATTCTAATGGAAAAGTAACTTTCCATGTTTATTGCCTGAGGAAAGCTCAGTTCAACAATGACCAAAACAATATTGGACTGATCGCTGTTGAACAACCTGAGGAAAGACTCTCCTGCACTTTTCTAGTGCTTCTGATGGAAAATGCTTTTTTCTGACTTTCTCCTGTTACCATTTTTTCTGACATCTGTTCATCCAAGCCAGCAACAGAGTCAGTGTCCCACCATGCTCCGTGTGAGCTCCCGAAACACTCTGAGAAGAAGGAGATTGCTAAATGCACAGAGACAGCAAAGGCAAGCATGTCATGGCTTAAGCCAGCTTGTTGATAGAGGAGGTTTACAGCTGTCGTTAGTGAAATGGAGAAGAGGCTGCTCACACAAGCTCACGCCACTGACAGCTCCAGATCAGGAAAAAATCTCAACACATGGCAATGCTTCGCTGCTGAGCTGCTGTTAATATTTATCCAGTGTGCTGATCTTTAACATGTGGATTGCTGCTGGAAGCAGAGTCAAACCAGCCTGAGGCCTTCACGAGGTGAGTGTGTTGTGTGGCCAGAGCCAGATTAAAGCTTGGCAAGTCCCACAGGCAGTCCAGCATCACCCACAGCCGAGGGGATCAATCCACCTGTACCTCCATGGGCTGAGCTGCCTGGGCCCTGCAGCAGCTCCTGGGGCAGTGGGAGGCTGGGATGGTGCTGGTGTGTTTGCAGTTACCCCACCTCTGCATTGGCTATGGGCTCAGGGTGTGAGGCACACACAACAGCTTGGTCTTGCCTCTGAAACAGAGGTTCCAGGGCACTTTTTCAAGCTCCCAAAAGTGTCCTGCCACCACCAGTGCTGCCCATCACTGCAAGAGTTCAGTAGAGCACAGTGGGGTTAATATCTTTGAAACATTCAGGTTTTGAGCCTTTACGCCTTGGCAAGACAAATTTTTAATAGAAAGGCATGTGCTATTTTCTCTGTCAGTGTCTCTAAAGAGGAGGAAGGTTCCCTGTTACTGTTTTAGAATCTCTTTTCTTTGATTGAGTTCAAACTCTTTCTTTGGAATAGCACTTTAGTCTTTCTTCCTTAATTCAGACAAGGTTTAAATCACATATTTGGCTGCATTAATTTTTCTTTGGTTTTCTTTTGCACAGAGAACCTGTTGGTTTCCATACACCACTCCTAATTCAATCCTAGCAACCTACCTGGTTACATCCAAAAAACTTTTCTCTCGGTTTGCCTCCTGGCCTGATGTGCTGCTTAGATCTTCCTCACTGCAAGAAGCCTTCCCCTCTTCTGCCATTCATCACAGCAATTTCACATGCTCTCTTCAGCTGTTCTCTCCACGGGCTGGTGAAGCTGGTATGGTTATTATCTTCTTTATCCTGTACAAAGTTTTAAAAAAAAAAAAAGATTATTTATGGGTAACACTGGGGACCACCCATACAGCAAGAAAAATGGAGAAAAAACAGTTGTTTTCATGCTTTGGGCAGTTACACGCATGCATAGCTCGGATCAGACAGTCCTTCCCATTTGACTTCTGTTCTCAGTAAATATTTGTGACTTTGCTGATAGAGCAGTGCAGATTTCTCAGCTGGGCTTCCATATGGACCATAAGCTGTGGCACTGGACTACAGAGTCTCATTCTATAACAAGCCTTCTTGAATAGTCATTTGTTTCCTTCTCTAATTTGGTCATGAAAAATCTGTTTAGGAATCAAATGGCAGAACAAAATCTCCAAATACAGCTGCTTTGGCTGTATTATTGATTGCTGTGAGGCACATGGCAATAGCTGGTGAGGGCTCAAAGGCATGAAAATACTTTTTTAATGACCTAAATGCAGCAATTTGTGTATAGAAAATGGAAAAAAATGTGAAGGATTTTTTAAATATTATATTATTTCTATTTAACACATGTTATCATTGCTTTGGTCTGGTTTTACTCGTGAGAAAAACACATTTCTTGTTTGTGCCTGCCCTGTCTGGGCACTCTTGCCTCAGAGGTCAAAGCTGTTGGCCACTTCTAAGTTCACTGGTTTGCAATCAGTAGTTTCTTCCCAGTAGATAAAATATTACTAAGGAAAAAGACATAGGAAAATAAGGGTGCCTTCAAACCTCACTTTTACAGCTTCTCTTTTGGAACGAACAACAACTCTAACATCTCCCTTTTGCCCACAGATCTCCAAGTGCTTTACAAAGGCAGCAAACATCACTGACAGCACTTTACAGTCAGGGAAACAGGAGCACAAAGGGGAAAGTTATTTATCTGAGAACCCTTCAAGAGACCAACAGCAGAGGCAGGAATACAAGCAGTAATCTGCTGGCTAGGAAATCTGCTCCATGTACAGGCTGCTTAGAGTGGTCACATTTCTAATGCCAATAAAATCGGTGGTTTTGCCCCCTCTGACCCCTTTATCAGTTCTTCCCCTCCCTTCTCAACATGCACATCCCCAGTTAGTCATCATGTGACAGTGAAAGTCCCTTTGGGATGGACTTATTGCTTCTATTAGTAAAGCTTCTTTTTCCAGGCCTCCTTCTTAGGTACTGGTTCTGGTACTTATGAGATAAATTTTATGTTTTGTGCAAAGCAGGAAGATTAGGCTTGGGGGAGGTTCGGTGTGTTCAATAGGTAGTTGAGACAACATCTTCTATATAAAGATTATTTCAAAACTGCCCTCGGTGCAAGCTGCAGATGAATTTAAATGGAGCCTTGGCTTTTTTTGCAATTTCCTGCCAGAAGAGCTGCTCTCAAACTGTTTTGAAATAAAAAGACACAAACGCTGGAAGGAGGCAAGCAGTCAATTGACCTCATCAGTGCTCAGCACTGGTGTTAGTCAGGCATTTTCCAAGTAGAGGGGATGGGGTTTTTCCATTTTTTTGGGGGCAGGGGGGAAAGCATCCTAATTTCTCAGAACTAAAACCTCTTGTGGCAAACACATCATTTTCACAAAGGGCTTTCTGAGAAGAATCTTCCTGCTCAGCTTGAGATTGATGGACAAAAACTGACTGGGAAAGGATGGCAGCAGAGGCAGCAGCCCAGCAGTCAGAACATTCCCTGGTGCTGGGGATTTACATCTTGATACAGGAGAGATTGAGCTGGCTCCAGATAAAGCAGAGCAAGGGTTTGACACAGTCTTCCCACAGTCACTGCAAATACCCCAAGCTCTGGGTCATCCTCTCTCCTCTGCCCCAAGGAATGGGATTTTTATGAAGCCAGAACCAGCCCAACAGGAGCAATTGTGTTCAACAGATGGATCCCACTCAAGGAGGTGTTTTAGACCATAAACATGAACTCTGGTCCCCTGCATCCTAGAGAAATATCCTCAGCACAAGACTTGGGCGTGCTGTGAGATGAACCTGTTTGTTCACTTGCTCTCTCTTCAACAAGCAGCCTTGTTTTCATTTTGATGAGACAAAAATTCTAAAACACCCCCATTTTTCCTAGAACATGTTTTGCTTTCTAGCCAGCTTTACTCAGCATTTTAGAAGGGAGCCCTTGCTCTGATACCAGACATTTAACACAGGGCTGCCACTGACACTAGTTCTAAAAAAACAACCAATACACACATAACGAGAAGCATTTTCTCTTACCCCACAGGGCAGACCCCAAACTACAACAATTCCCCAAAGTGTGTTGTTTTGTTTGTTTGTTTGCTTGTTTAATAGAAAATAAAAGATGTGTTTTTACACTAAACCATCATTTAGAAGCATGGCAGGAGCCCACACTGGAAAAATCACTGGGCTGCTGTTCTGCCCGCTGTACGCTGCTGCTTGTTGATGGCTAATTTTTTATTTCCTAGTCTTTGAGAGAAACTGGCAGGAATTGTGCAAGGTTCTTGCACAGCTGGAATCAGATGATCTGGAGCTCTGGAGCTGCTGGAGAACTGCTTTCCACTCCCTTCAGCTACTGACTGCTCCATAGTGAGGAGCAGTCAGTAGCTGAATAATATAAATAATGTGAATTATTTCAGAACCATGTGGGATGCACCAGGTGAGTGGAAATAAGTGTGTTGCCCAAGAAGGGTTTCAAATCACCAACATCTGTTTTTCGCTGGTGTCGAATTTTTCCCAACATTCATAATAAATAAATTCAGAGAGAAACGAAAGAAGGCATAATCTGCAAATGTGCTAAAGAATCCTGTGATGTCCTGATATTGATGGAGGCTGTGTCAGGTTTTCCCAGAGGGTCAGAGAGGTACCTGTGTTGGAGAGGAGGATTGTAAAATACAGACTTTCAGCTCACTTGCTTTGGCTGAGGTCAATAATTAGGTCCCTCTTTCCAAAACTGCTCAGGCACACAGGATGGATAATGCTGACAACAGTTTCTCCTACCTGTTCAAGTTCCTTTTCAGAAAGAAGCTCTTTCCCAACCTTACCCACAGAAAATAATGCTTTACTCAAAGCTAATTCTTCCAGATTAGGGTCTGCATTTACATAGCAGTAAGGATGACAATCTGAAGGAACATTAGCTGAAAGGTGCTGAAGAATGATAGCATTATTCTATCATTACTATGAGGAAAGGAAACTGTACATCACATGAAAGGCTGACCAGCTGCTCATGTTACATAATGGATGGGGACATTGCTGATTCAATAAATGCTAAGAATACAGAAATTTATCCACAAAGACAGATACTCTTGTGTCCACATTAAGACTTCACTAAAATGTATGGCACAAATATACCACATATTTCTTGGTTATTTGTCTTTGCATGCTGGTTTATTTAATCTCTTTTTCCCCTTTTTATAGGCACTAAAGAGGAGCAGTGGAGGGAAATTAGTGTTCTAGCAAGCAAGCACCTCATCTTAGCCACATAATAGGGGAAAAAGTCATTTCCAGACTGGAGAAGAACTAAGCTTTGCACAGCATTTACTGACCCTGAGTAAGATTTAAAACTTGAGTAGTTAGCAGGCACATCACAGCCCACCTTCAGAAACAGAGTGGCTGCAAGTGGAAGGGAAAGCCCAGCACTGATGATCAGTGAAGTACTCGCTTCCATCTGCCAGTAAATTTACAACATACTCAAGGAAGACACTCAAAAACCTCCTCAGACAAATTCTGAGTACATTGACAAAGGAAGAAAACAGCTCTTACCAAAAAAAGTCAATATTTGTAAAATAAAGCAGAACATGGTGCTGAGACTGCAGCTGGATTCAAAGTCAATTCTACAGGTAACTGCAAGGAGTGTTGGGAGACAGAAAACTTCTATTGCAGACACATCTGGTGCTTACAAATCAGAACTGGATATTTACTGAGGTGAGATTACCTCACCCTATAGTGTGTTTAATTCCTGTCTCTTCCATTGCAGAATTCACTTATGAGTGTATAAAATACTCAAAAATGTGGAAAACAGAGACACAGGGAGAAAGAAAATCCCACATGCTGGTGCAGGTATCTGTCCATGGATATGGATTCATGTTTGGCAAACACTGAGTGGGAATGGGAACTTTGGGATGCCATGGATGGAAGCAGGGACCTGATAATTCCTGAACAAAAATTAATAATTCCTCTGTCCTACAGACACACTTGATATGCAAATAAAAACAAGGAAACATCTAGTGCTGTACCTGGGCTCTCTAAACTCTTTCTGGTTTCTCTGCAGGAGAAACACAATTTCCAAGGGTTCATCTCCCATTTAAATAGCAAAACAGACATCCTGGTTTTCCAGAGATTATGAAAAAATCCTCTCCCTGCTCTGCATCCTGGAGTGCATCAGCAGAGCCGACTGTATTTCATTTGGGGCAGCAGAGCTCCATCAATTTGCAGCAGGCAGGGAGCTTCTGTTTCCAAACAGAGCATGAGGAGAGTTATGACCTGCAAATCAGGCCAGAATATCCTTGGCTCTGTTTCAGGATGCAAATACTGCTTTTTCTCTCCAAAATATTAAAATTGAATGATCTAGTGAGGAGGCCTTTTCTACCTGCTTTGGTTATGGGTCTTTTGAGAGATTATCTTGACTATCAAGTAGCTTTTAGTGTTTATCAGTGACCACAAGATCAATTTGCACTCTTAGAGAATAAATACAATTCTTGCTTACAGTAAAAATCAAATGTGCAAGTATGGAGGAAAAGAAGAGAGAACAGGATTAATAAATTACAATTGTTAGCAAGCACTAACATGTATCGAAAATGGCAAATTCTCTGGAGTACAGCTGAGCTTCTTTTATTCAGGTCAATGACTCCTTTTGTGATTCTCTCCTCTCAAAAAGAGCATTTTTCAATGATTTATGTATAATAATCTCCACATCAGCATACCGTATTTTTCACTATTTGTTTGTTAAACATGCAGCAAGGCTCTCACACTGAAGCCCTTAGCCTTGAAAATACAACTGGGATAAAGGCATAAAAATATGCATATAAAATAGAAATATTTATTAGTGAGGCTGATGTTTATGATTTGACATGTAGGTAAGGGGAAAAAATACATCATTTTAGATGCTGAGTTAAGGCTTTAATGGTGTGAGTTTCAGACAGATACGTGAGGGCTGTTTATTAAGCCAAAAAAAAAAAAAAAAAGAAAAAAGGAAAATCATCCATTCACAGGCCACCAAAGCAGGAAACTGCAGTAAGTGTTGCAAAAGCAGCTTGTCATTGGTCTGTGCCAGTGCTGGCCGCTCCGGCCTGCAGGAGTCAGATCTGGACAAAAAAACAAAATAAAATTATTTAAATTATTGAGTTGAGTCAGTTCAAACAGATTTGTAAGTTGTTGAATTCAGGGTTTTTTATTTCAGGACTGAATTCCATTGCAGCAGATTTTCAGCCATCTCTGCTCCTGCACTTCAAAGCGCTCACCCACCACTACACCCCAAGTGCCTGTTTCAAGTGCTGACGTGCTGAATTCTTGGGGGAAAAAAGCAGAAGAAAATTCAGGTGTCCACTTCTTTGAAGTCTCATTCATTATAAAGTCTTGTCATCCAGTCTAAGAGCAGGACAGAGCCCTGTGACAAAAAGCACACGATTTCCAACTGATTCAGAAGGCTGGAATATTACCTGAGGTAAAGGCTGAGCATGTTGTTTCTTTGTCTTAAATCACAGCAGTTCTTACATGGGAACACCTGTCACCAGGCTGGAGAGCCCCCAGGGAGTCTCAGATGATCCCAAATCACACTGGGGTATCCCACCAGTAAATCCACATCGGGGTAATCCTTATTTTCCCTTAGAAAATGTGAGAAATGCAGAAGGCACATCTGAGAATTCTACACCGGGCGACATGGCACCATGTGAATAGTGACAACATTTTGGAGGTTCTAATTTGTTATAGAAAAATAGTCTGGTAATTTTATTATTTGATTGACAGGTGAAAATCCCAGCAGATTTCAATTTCAGTATGAATTATCTTTTTTACCAGGACACACCATACGTGTGCCCTACTGATGTACAGGATTCCATTGTCTTTTCTGTCAGTACAAAAACTTCACCAATATAAACTCCATTTTCAAATCTGGGGGGAACGGGCAGACCTCACACAAAGAGGGGGAAGGAGGGGGGCAAGTCAATAGATTAAAAAATCAGATTTCCAGTATATCTCAGCTAACAGGTCTGTCCCACCCTGGCCAAGACTTTAGAGGCAACCAAGCCTTCTCACTAGAGCTGTATTCTCAAAATTGACTGGGTACTTAGTAGGCACTGAAGTCCATAAATATTTCACAAGGAAAAGAATGCATTTCCCAAGCATTGACTAGCTACATATATTATTTATATGAAACCATAACTTAAGTTGAAAAACAATAAATGCTTCAACAACAGACCTGTTCACAACCTACTCCATTGCTAAGTAAAATGGGCTCTGCCTGTTCTGAGGATCTTGTAACTATGCAGAAATTCAGCGAGGCCTGCACAGAAACCCAACCTACAAAGGTGCAGTGTGAGATTGCTGTCACTGCACCGATACCAGTTAACTTGAAATTACACGGACAAGGGGTTATAAAATGTTGAAATTCATTTACATTTCATATTTGTGTTGCACTTCATTCTCATGTTTGAGATCAGGTCTCTCGCTCTAAATAAAGGACAGAAAATACACAAGAAGGGAGAGGTGTTGTTTCCCATTTCACACCCAGGCCATCAGAGCTCAGGGAGATGAAGGACTCCATTTCCCACTGCCATAACCCCACCAGCAGCCCTTTCCAGAGGAAAAAGGCGCTGCAAAAAAGATGAAGGTCAGAAAAACCAGAGACTGCAGATTCCAGGCTGATGCCAAAAGACTCCTGAAGACCTGGGAGCTGCCCTGAGACTTTCCACTTCCCAAACAACTTAGCTACAAAACTCCCCCTTCTTGGTGAAAGATCTTCAGACAGGTTTTTAAATGGCTGCTTTGTCATTCAACCTGTTCAACCCCGCAGAGGAGGCATCTCAGAGGAGGTGTAACAGACTAATGCTCTTTTGCCTGGAGCACTCATAACATTAATGGAAGTTAATTCTGCTGGTGGAAAAGGTTTAAGTGAGTTTTGCTAGCTCATAACCACAGCTAGGGAGAAGGGAAAAGCTTTTGGAGAAAGCGGATCCAAGATGTAGGCATTACCTCCACCATTTATGTGTTTACCACTCAGCTGGCAGCTAATGGCCCATGTATAAACTCGGGATGAAAGTGGGTAAAATAAATTGCATTCTTTGGAACAACCATCCCTTCTTTTGGTGGCACAGAAAAAAACATCCAAAATGCACCCTGGAAAGCTATTTTGAGTTTGTTCTTTTGGCAAGATGCAGAAAGTGCTAAGATTAACTCAGTCAATTCAGTATTGTGAAGAGAGGGGGGGAAAAGGCAATAAAAACAGTGGAAGATCTGAAGACAGGACTCACCTCAGTGCAGACAGCAAGAAGGATATTTATGCACTATTTATACCACTCCAAGTGCAAATTTTGCCTTGCATCGATTACAACGCACATCTCAAAGTTCTTTCTGCAGCTCTGGCATAATTCTAATAATGCAGAGGCTGAGGAACAGGGAAACTGCAGCCACTTCGGGCAAGATCAGCTGGCACATCCCTGTCCCCTCACACCCCAGGGCATCGCACACATCCTGAGCAGCACCCAGACAGAGCAGGCTGGAAGCTGCAGCTCGACAGAGGCCGGGTGAGTAACAGAGCATTTCCCAGACATTTCCTTGTTGTTTCCTAGCCCTGCCTCCATTCCCCGCACCCAGGTGGAGTGGAGGGTTTGGGGTGCTTGGTTTTGCTGTCATGTGCTGGGGGTCAGGCCCTGCCAGAGGAAGGAAGGAGGTGCATTAGTGGGGTGTCAGGAGGCAAAGCTGGCTGGGGCTGTGCGTCCCCTGCCATCACTGCTGCCCTGTGCAAGGCCAAGGCAGAAATGTCTCTGCAGTCACTTCAGAGCTCCCACTGACTGTGCAGCCATGGCAGGAGTCAGGCCTGGCCCCCTACTGCTTTCCCCTTCTCTGGAATAGAGATTCCCACCCCACCTGAGCACAGCTCTGAGCAGGGGCGCCCACCCACTTATTACAGCATTGCTGGGCTCTATGGCAGGTGTGAACTAATGCAGTTTGTTTGGATCCAAGAGCCCTCAGCAACAGACAGGAAGATAAATAACTTTGGGAAAGGGGGTGTTGACAAGCGGAGACTTGTGGAAACTGACTGGAAGGAGCAGGAATCTGCACACCCAGCTCCCCCCGCTCCTACAGCAGCCAAAAAGCATCCCCACCATCAGAGCATCCCTGCTCTCTGTGCTCCACTTTCCATTGAAAAGGCATTTCAGGGAAGTTGTGCTTTGGCTGAAAGAGCCGACTTGCCCTCAATACCTGCTCCTTCCAAGGCTTTTGCCAAAGAGGGTTTCTGATAGCACCATGAAGATGTGTCCAGCCCTGTGTTCCCACCTCCCCACTAAAGCCAGACTCCACAGCCTCCAGTAGAGCTGGTTCTTTGCCCCAGCAAGCTGATCCCCGCCAGCTGAAAATGCTGTGACCATTTGGCAAGAGGCAGAGAGTAAGAGAATCCCTTCAAAGGATCATTCAGCCCTGTGATCCCAGACAGCACCCCCAAAAATCGGAATGGATCCCCAGTTTGGCTTCACCTCATTCCAGCACCAAACAACCTCCAGGAAGTTATGTCCTCCGATTTCTGCAGCACTAATATATCAGTGACCATCTCTGAGAGCTGAGTTAGAGCACGGAGAAGCTCCCAGGAACGCGCTGTGTGCAGGATGTTGGGATCCATGCACAGCCCCCGGTGATCGCGGTGCCTCGTGCTCATCCTCAGCACAGAAGAGCTGATTTCACACCAAGGACAGAGGACAGCAACAGGACCGACCCAACCCCACATCACACCAGGCTCAGGCAGCTTTGGATTTGTACAGGCTGCTTGTGAAGGCCTGGAAAAGGAAACCCATCACAACAGTGGGAAATCACATCCAGCGCTGTCACTCCGAGGGCTCACACTATAAAACCTTCATTGCTCCAATCCGTGAAGCAAAATGACAAATGACTCCAGTCAAAAGCTTACAGTCAAGACCTAAATCTTCCACCACCCCCTTTCTGCCTGAATTCATTTTAGGTGTTCTGTGAGATAAATTGAATTTTGCATTCTTCCAACTGCAAAAATAGATTGTTCTAGCTATTAAAATAAATATATGAAGAAAAAAATTGGAAAGATGAAAAAGAAAGGAAATATTAGGGTAGTCAGAAGTCAGTCATGGTAAAGAATCACAGTGGTACTGAGACACCTGTGCTATATTTCTTTAGGGGCACCAAGGAAGAAAGAAAATTTAAAAAAAAAACCAAACAAAACAAAACAAAAATCCCACACCCTTTTGGAGAGAGTCTTTTTGAAGAGAGTTTAAGGTTAAAATAAAAGCAGGTGTCATAACTTCAGTTGCACTGCACCATCTGGCTGACTTCAGTGGGAGCAAGAAGGGCCAAAATTTCTTCATCTCTGCTTACACCTCCAGCAGTTGCAGGGCATCCCCTGAGCAGCATGGGGGGGTTGAGCCTGAATTACAGATTTGGCCCAGCATGGTTATGTTCTTCAAGCAGCCTTCCTCCTCCCTCTTGCACAGGGCTGCACACATCATTTTTCTCCAACTGGCCAAGCTCAGTCCTACACAGGAAATCTTAATTGTCCAGGAGGCTGTGGCTGGAATTCCCAGGACATGGGCTGGAGGGTCCTCCTGTCCCTCAGTCGCCATCGCCTCCTTTCTTGTTGCATATCCCTTCATATTTATTCATGTATTTACCTTTCACCAACACTTCAGCAAGAAGTTCTATGTTCCTCAAGCAGTAAAAGCCAAAAACTCCAGATACTAAAGTTTCAGAGGTTAAAATTGAAGAGACTGGTACCTACATGTTTGTACAGTGGGGCCCCTGAGACTATAAAGCAGCAATTGCCACTTTTTTGAGTCTTCCATCATCTCAGTCACCCACCAGACCAGATCTCTTGGGTTAGCCCCTCTGACCTGTTCAGTAGAATATTTTATATTCTGACAGTTGAACATGAAGCTCAACTGGATCTATTTACCAGACCTGGGGATGAAAGACTTGAAAGATTAAGATATTTTAAATTTAAGTATCCGATCATGTTTTTAAGTGACGAAATATTTTTAAATTAATGTTTCATTTCAGATCAAACAAAATATTCCATTCTATCTAAAGTTTTCACTGATTTTTTTTTATTCAGCCAGCAAACCAAAAAATTATTATCAATTATTTCCACAGTGCATCTTAGATTTGAGCACTGAATAGGTTTCAGTACAGACAAAAACCAAACAAGTGCTGTGTTGCTAACTCTGACCAGCTTACTCTTAGTTCTGCAATACTGGATTTTTTTTTAAAGCTCCAGCTTCTTGAATCATATGATATTATGAAAAGCTCAGCTTGCTTTCCCACTGAAAGTAGAGGTCTGATAATTTGAGTCGCAAACATAAGCTCACATGGTGAAGCACTAAATGCCCCAAACAAGCAAAACATGTATTTTTCCATCTTACTGGTTTTAAAGTCAATCTTGCAATATGGGATGGATATTTTTTGTGATTTTTGAACTCTTAGGGTAGAAACTACTCTAAATGACTTTCCAGGAGCTATTGACAAAGAAATCTCCATCCCTGGGGCTTTTGACCCTTCTCTTTCTGGCCTCCTCCCCTGTGTTTTGGGGAAGGAAACCATCAGGCAGCTCAGCCCAAACCCGTGCAAACAGCAAGAGTTAATTTGGTGCAATGTATCTGAGTGTAGTAACTGATTACATTTTTCCCCAAAGGAAACTTCAGTTAATTTGGTTAGTGACTCATATGCCAGGCTGCCAATTACAACACAGATGATTACACACATAAATTCACGTCGGAGTGGCTCAACGATCACAGGGAGGGAAAAAAAAAAAAGAAAAAAGAAAAAATGAAAAGAATAAAAAAGAAGCAGAAAGGAAAAAAAGGCTCCCCTTTACCTTCCTGGGGCTGGGGGTGGGAAAGAGCCCACCCTGCAAGGTGCTGGGTGCCCAAGCAGGGCACGGGAGACTGAGTGCCAAAAGCTGTGAGACTGGGACGTGCCATCGCTGGGATGGCAGTGTCTGTAGCTTTCCATTTGGGATTTTCACTGCAGAAATGTGTGGCACGCTCTCTAAAAGATTGTTTGCCAGTATCGTTAGAGGAATCCATACACAAAGGGAGCAGGAAGAAGGTTAAATGAGCAGTGCTTGGCAGTACATCAGTAAATCATTTAAAGATAACCTGTGCATACCAATACTGCCCCCCCCCCAAAAAAAATCCAATTAAAGTAACTTATTGCAAACCTAGTCCCATTTCTGAAGTGCTTTATATTCCTAAGGAGGAGTGAGAGAGGGAGAGGAAAGAAACAGGACAAAGAGTGAGAGTCTGATGCTATCACATGAGGGAATCCCAAGCTAGGGATGAGAAAAAAATTCCTCTATGCCTCATCAATCGGAATCAATACCAAGGGGGGTGGGCCAGGCTCCTGAATACATATATTCAGAGAAAATGAGACTTTGCACTTAAAAGCAATAGGAAGTTCTGACATTGGTGGGGAGTGTAGGAGGAAGAAGATTTTCTTTTATCTTAAAAGAAAGATACTTCACCGGCCTCAAATGTGTTTCTAGCTAGACATTCCTCCAGATAAACAGCTGCATATATTTCCTGCAGTCAGGGTCAGCAGGCTGCTATAGGGGAATTCATGCAGTTCCTTGCTGGGGAGGTTGAAATCCTTTACAAACAGTAATTAAGCTTCGTGGCACCAGGGTACTATTATACCAGTTTTACAAGGGAGTAAAAAGAATGTGGCAGCAACGTGATTTGCCCAAGGTCATCCAGCAAGTCAGTGGCAGAATCAAGTATTACACATAGATGCCTGGTCTCCCATCCTCACCTCGCACCAGCAGACAAGTCCCCTACCTTGGCCTTTATTAAATAACCATTACAAAATGTATTAATTTTAATTTGGATCTATGTAAATTGACTCTTTCCCAAAAGACAGCAATTGGCTGTTAAATAAATATGGAGTGATTATTGCAATCATATTTGCTGACGAGTGGATCGTCAGTGTAATGTGCTGGGTTCAATAAAAAGGTTATTGCCTGTCAAATAAACATGATGAGCAGAGCCTGGACTGATGTGGGACAAACCCAGCCGCCACTGGCTTTGGTGGGAACTTCAGCTGCTCAGCACCTTTTAGAGGCTGAGTTCAAGTATTTTTTTGCAATATTTGTTGAGAGAAAGCTGCCAAAGCAGCACTAACTCCTTTGCAAGATGACCTTAGGTCAGATCCTGGCACCCTAAACTTGATTGTGAAGGTAGCTAAGTCTCACTGATTTCTGTAAAATCAGCTCAGTGTGCAATGCTGTTATTAACAAGGGTAAAAGCAGTAGGAATAATTCCTATAGCATGAAAGGATGGGATGAGTTTAGGATTAGTGTTAAATTAAACACAGAAGGATCTTGCTTCTGTTTTTATTATAACTCAGCAGAAGGAGAGAGCTGTAAATACAGCTGAATGGTCAGATTGGGTGTTTCAGAGAGATGGTCTGCACTCAGAGGAAGCTATTCCAAATTGACGCTTTCTTCTGTGTTTTTCCAAAGTGTGAGCTTGCAAGAATAGTGTTTGTTCTCCTTCAGACAGTCAGGGATGCATCAAAACAATCTTCAAGTCACACAGCGAGAACCTACAGCCACAGGTTTCCAGGCTGCTTCACTCTGCCGAAAATGTGGAAGGACACGATCCCAGTACACCCAGCATCCCAAGGCCGTTCTGCAGTGGGAGCAGCACCGGCACCGCGAGCATCGCCAGCAAACACCGTTCTCTGCCGTGAGCCAAACCCCGCTGCGTGCGGCCACTGCTACTCGTGTTAAATGAGCAATTTTTTTTTTTTTTTAATGGGCTTTTCCACGGGCCGGGAGGGCCCGGGCAGTTCCCAGGGAAGGCACTAGGTGGTGGCAAGCCGCTGGCGAGGAGCGGCGTGGCGAGCGGAGCCGCCGCCGAGGCGCTCCGGCACCCGCCGGCACCGCGCTCCTGGAAAAATGGGCTTGATTTAAAGCCTAATGTCTCCCATTAAGGGCTAATGTCCTCCTAACGCCGGCGTGGAGCGGCGGCTGGGGCGGCCAGGACGAGCTGTACTGCTCGGAGAGAACAATTCTTACCATTCTTATCTGCAGACCTTCCCAGGGTGTTCTTTTCCAGTTAGCGTTTCCTTAAAATAGTTACTTTTTTTTTTCTTTTTTTTTCTTTTTTTTTTTTTTTTTTCCCTTCCCTTCTCCCTTTTTTTTTTTTCTNTTTTTTTTTTGCCCTCTCCTCTCACGTTTTTTTTGCTACTGGAAACGGCTGAAGTCTGAGATGTGAATACAGGAGATACAGGCTCTGCTTGATTTCAGTTTGGAAAGTCTGGAGTGTGTCCTCTCTAGCAGCGCAGCCGCGCACACGCATCCGCGCTCGCACAGGCCAATTAGAATGTTAATAATAATTAAGTGTCTTACTCCTAAGACGCTCCTACACAGGGGAATGCTAAAGTGCCAGTCAGCTCGTTTCATTACATGCAGGCAGACACCTCTCAGACCTCGTGTGTTTGCTAAGGGAGCGGAGCGATTCCAGCCCCGGCCAATCTGATTCCAGATGATCTGTTCGACAAACAAATTAGAGCAGCCTACAGAAAGAAATGTGCACCAGAAAAAAGTCCAGCAGTGGCAGCTGAGCTCTACCTTTCACCTCAAGCTGAGCCACAGCAAATAAATACAGGGCGAACCCTATAAATTTCCAGTTGTGCAGGGGTTTGTGGGAGTCTTTTTCTAGCTTTGGTTCACACACTTCAAAGCGGCTCCATTTCAGATTTGAGATAATCCCCTAATTAAACACAAACTCAAGCCTTAAGCTGCATGTCATCTGATTTCTACCCCAAAAATCAGAGCCGGACACAGACTGGCTGGAGCTGTTGAGCTTGTTCGGCTCTGAGATGACATTGGAGTGGACAGCAAGGGCTGGCCCAGAGGTCGCGTTCCATCTGGCTGAGCCACGTGCGCCGCCCACCTTCCCCAGCTCCCAGCGCTGCACAGTCTGCCTCGCAGCTCACCACGACGTGCTGCTTCTTCACAAACCCAGCCCTTCAGATGCTTGCAAGCACGTGCGTCCTTTGCTGGGCAAGAGGATGGGAGGTTAGAAAGGTTTGGAAGAGTTCTTGGGCTCAAGGTTTGCTTTTCGGGCAACATCCAGGAGGGTGATGGGAAGAAAAGCTTCTTCCTGAAGCAGAAACTTTTGGGTGGCTCGGAAGAGTTCTAGAGTTTAATTGTCCCTGGCTAAAGGGAATGGACTTTAAATGTTTCTGATACCAGAAATGTTATGGCTGCTTTTCACTCAAAGCTCTACTTTCAGAAAATGAGAAAAACAAAAAAAGAAAAAGAAAAAAAGAAGTGAGGCAAGCAGAAAAATCTCCAGGAACAGGAAAACAGAAATCCCTGTTTATCCAGAGCACACACTGAATAAAACAGACACAAAGTAAGTTAAAGCAAGACTGAGTCATTCACATTTCCAATAAATTAAAGGAAAAAAATCCCGTCATTTTTCACTCTATTTCACATCAGAGAGCAATCACAACAGACTATTCACTTAATGCGATGATGACTTTACCCCTGCCCCCAAGGGGTTTCTCTGCCTCTCTTGCACAGCCCTGAAAATTATCACATTTGCCCCCATTTTACATCTCTCCCCACATCCAGTTTGTCCCATTTCAAATGCTTTGGGTTCTTACATCTGCTGTCAGTCTCTTTTTACTATCCTTTGATTTTTATCAGCTGCAAGAGAAAAAAAATACACAAACCCATGTATCTGATTAGATGTGCCTTACCATAATGCTACACCTGAATGTACAGCTGAGTTCACCCAGATTCAGTTTTCCCCAAAGATCAGGAGTCTGAGCAAAATCAAGCCAATCCAGGAACCCAAATCCATAAAGAAGGTCCCCCTGGGTCCTATTTCCAGTTTCTCCACAGGTAACCCTAGGGGATGCTGTGGGGCCAACTCACCACCGTGGTAGGAATTTTGCATACCCAGCTCCAATTTTATCTTCAGCCCTTGGGAAGTAAAAAGCTAAATGAGGACTCTAAAGTGGGGACTCAGCTTTCCATTAAAACAGAGCTTTTCTAAGCCACCATAGAGACAGAAAGTTTTGTTAAGCCATGTGCAGGTACTAATGACTTTTATTGCAGAAGATCAATGCAAAGAGTCATTGCACTTGGGTTAGGAGAGACCTTGGAGATCCTTTGTGCAAACTCCTGCTCAAAGCAGGACTAAGTGCTCTGTAAAACACAAGACTTTGAAACAGAAGAGAGCAGATGTGGGGATGTTTCCAGGTAAAGATCTTCCCAGAGGTTTTCAGAAATTTTTATCCAAGCCTAGCAGTGTATAAACAGTTTGTTCTAGAGCACAGCAGCTGCTGTGTTACCCAATAAAAAGATTTTCTGGATTGCATTGCTGGTGTGCACCGAGATTCTAAAAGCATTACAGAAGGTAAAATCAGAAGTGTATGGTGGAAACCAAAAAGGAAATGGTTGCATTTGAGTTTAGCACAAAAACCCAGTTATAATTTCACAGGAGAGCTGAGGGAGAATGGAGTAAACTCCTACACTGCTCTTACTGCTTGGAGATTGTGCCACAGTGAGGCTGAGAACTGAGAACAACCTGGAGACTCGATGTGGGTATTCACTCCCACAGGGATGCTGCTGACTGACTTAACTGGAACTAGATTTGAGCAGAATGTTTCAGATCTTCTGCCCACTTTGTACGAGATCAAATTTCATCCACTCACTCACAAGCAAGCAAGAACTTCTGCTTTCTCAAAAAAAAAATTAATTGCAAATTTTAAACAGAATAGTAACATAACATGCAAAAATAAGTTTGAATAACTCTAGGTGATTTGCACTAGCATTACTCTGCACACCTAAACTTTCAATCCATGGAAAAAATGAGGTGTTTTTGATAATCATTCCCCTCTCAGCTGTACAGTAATGAAAAAAATCTGTTCTATTGTTATTGAAGATAACAGTGAAACTGTATGGGAATATCTGAAAATATGAGCAGTATTGAAGAAGTCAAATAGTCTGAGCTTCATTATTCACAGTTGTCTAATAAGACTAATGTTAGTTTTTGGACACATCACCATCAATAAATTACAGGAAAATTAGCTGGGCAATTAGCTGGAAGCAAAATAAGCATCCTCACAATCTGTAAAACACAGCAAATTATTTTATAAATAAATATTTGATCAAACAATCATTTGATCTTGAGAGCTGTGTAATCAAAGTTTTCAATCACTTCTCCTTAGCTGCCAAGAGTTTCAGACTCATGGAAGCTCTATGATTTTGTCAACCTCCAGTGCACAGAAATGTTGAGGCATGTCCCCACAAGATGATCATCTGTCTGACTTGCAGCTAAAGCCATGAGATGTTACTTTTTACATTAGCTGAGAATTGCCCAGTTGCAGTTTTTAAGTTTGTTAAGGATGACAGAGATGAGCATGACAGACTCGTGGTGATTAAATGCCTCTTGGATTTATTTCACAATGCGCTAGATGTTTCTTATGATACAATCTTAAAATTAGAATGAACTGATCTTGTACCTACTGAAGTTTATGACATGATGAATTCTCTAGAGGGTAAATTACAATGAAACATTGATAGCAAATTACGTGGTTATAAATGTAGCTCATCCAAAAACACCTCATGACATCAACAATGAATTCTGTTCAGTCGTTCTCTTGTCTGGTGTCAGCAAATATGACCATTTTCATCTGATACAATCACCTTCACTCAGGGGAGGAAACAGTCTTCACAAAAGAGCTAAAATTGTACAAAAGCAGAACTGGAACACTTTGCTGAGAAACACTTCCTATATTATATGCTAAAAATTAAGTGAGGTGTGCATGCACTTCACAAGTATTGAATTTGGACATGGTATATTGCTTTATATTCAGAGTCCTGCTTCTTTCAATTTCTCATAGTTTGTGGAATTAATTATGTCCGTTTCTACCTCAAATGCAGAAGGGGAACAAAAAATTTCCTTGGATAAACAGACTTGAACTGATTGCAGTAGACCACAAAGTATTGATTATGTTAAGTTTGAACTTCAAATTAAGGCACAAATGAAGGTTAATTCCAGTTATTCATGTAAAGAGTCTTACAATTTGCTTTAAAAACGTATTGAAAAAGTATCAAAACTGGTCATAAGTACTATTTTCAGTAACAAATTGGAGTCTACAGGACTGAATTGTAGATTCAAGGGTAGTAGATGAGAACATAAGGACCAAAAAAACAGATGATTTGCTAAGGGAAATGACATTTCTTTAAATTGCTCCTTCAAAAGGGCATTCTTCCCTTAATCACGTAGTTCTTTCCGGGATGGGTGACCATCCTGCTTGGGATGCAGCAGACGTGCAGTGGTCACAGCAGCCTTGGACTCCAGCTAAGCCCAGCCACAAAGCCTCCTTTGGCTGCACTCAGTCACCAGCAAAGTGAAGCCGTGGCTCTGACTGCCAGGCTGCAGCTGGAGACAGGCAAGGAGGGTTTAGTTCCACCTTTTTCCGGGCAGATCCAGCTCAGCTGGATGAGGGGCTGGAACCAGAGTTTCCCATAGGGACTTTGGACTGTTGTGTGCTCTCTGCCGTAGCCACACCAAACCAGTGGGCTTTGGCACGGCAGATGGAAGTGGCCACCTCCAAGGGGTCAGGAGTCCTGCCCTGTGTCCTGGAGGTATCACTGCATTATTTTTTACTATCCCTGGGTAATCAGGATGTTGTTGCTGTAATTACTATTAAATTTGCAGTATGATTGGTCTGGACTCCTCTATGCACACATCATTTGAGGACACTGAATTCTGAGTTCACAGAGCCACAGAAACAGCCCTAGTTCTGTTCCCACTTCCTCTGGAGCTGTGGAATAAATTCAAGCTGGGGAAACTGAGTCTGTCTCTGCAGTGAAACCAAGACAGTGTGAAGACACTTTGAACAAGCTGGGATTTGGGCCTTTACTGCCTCCTGAAGGTTCAGGCTGACAAGGTGAACACCACTAAGGGAATTCAAACTTCTGATGGCCTCCAGTACCCTGAAACAGCTTCCTGGGTGAAATTATATTCTAGTGTCACGAGGGACTCTCCAGCTCTGGCAGTCTCTCACCAAGGTGGTGTGGCCCACAGAACTTTCCTGCTTCCATCTGTGGGTTTGACAACTTTGAAATAAACCCATGAGAAGTGTCTATCTTTAGCAGCAAGGTGGACCAAGGCTTTTCCACATACCTCTACAGCCCAGTCAAACCCTTCTGGTATTTTAATATAAGGCTTTAGGAAGCTTCATATGGTTGTGTTTCCTTTTTAGCATTAGCACATACCCACACCCAGCACTTCATTTTCCTAAAATACAAATGTGTACATGTATAATAAAAAACGTTGACAAGTCCTAGTCAGAATTTAAGAAGTTTTAGACCTGGCAACTTGTGCACCTAAAAAAAGGATAAAATGTGCCCCTTGCACTACTAATTCCTGATTGCACAGCGTGCCCGTCAGCGTGAGGATGCAGAGCAGCAGTGCAAGGGGCATGAGCTACAGAATGTCAGCTGGCATCAACAAAGGTGCTGTGGATACTGCAGAGCTCTCCTGTAAGACTGCTGACTGTTTTCATGGCATCACATGAAACACAGAAATAAATAGCTTCTCTTCTATGATCACAGCATGAAAGTTTTGCTTTGCTGTCTATCCCTTCTCATTAAAAGCATAAAACACAACACAAGGCAGGGATTAGACACAGAGCAGGCAAACGCAACAGAGCCACAGGGAAGAGCTCAAGGAGTAAAGGGATTGGCACCTGTGCCAATAAAGCCAGCCCTGGTGTCAGCTATGAGCTGCACCCTCAGAAGCCAGAACTGAATTTCGCTCAGCACAATAGGCGCAGACACTCCAGACCACACAGGCATGTACACCCAGTTCCTTCTCCTGAGTCTCTGTGCAGGTGTTAAAAGAAGCCTCTCCCCCAGCAAACTGTCATAAAACTGTTACTTTTTCTTTTCTAAAGTCCTCCTAAAAACAAACAGCACACACTCTTTTCCTGTGAAGCAAGTTTAGGTTTTTTTCCTATTTAAATTACAAACACATCAGAAGTCTCTCTCACCACAGTGCATCCTGTCTTTTCTCTGTCTGACATTTAGAGTACAAACTCTTTAGGGCAGGCTCTGCCTTTATTTTTTATGTCTCATACAGAGCCAAGACATATTCTCAGTGTTAAACAGTAAGTAAAAAAGGCCCATCAACATAGACAAGGTGACATGATATATGCCCAGCTAATCTGTGATTCACACATGATGTGGTCAGTGAAACAGGTCTGTACAAGAAAACTCTCCATGGGCACAAAACAAAACAAATCCTGACGTGGTACAGTGTACAGAGGCGGGCCTTGTAAACATACATACATCTGATTTTTAAAAATGAGATGTATGTACACTTACAAGAATCCCTTTGGACTGGGAGGGATAGGGAGAAGCAGAGACTGCAGAGGGAAGCTCTTGTCTCCAGCTCAGCTCCTCACGCTGCTGTGGGTGAGCGGCTGGGGAAGGTGGGAGTGACTCAGCCACACAGACATTGTGCACTGGACTCTGGGGCTGAGGAAAGGGTGAGAACCCCTGCCCAGTGTGACCCTTTCCCGGGCAAAAGCAAAGCAAATCCATCTCTCTCAGCAGTTCCAAGTACCAGCTCCAGTCAGGCGCCATGATGACATCAGCCCTGCTTTTGCAATTATTTAACCTCTGTCGTTCAGATCAGCACTGAACCAGCAAGGGTGACTAACACACACATCAGCCCTGCAAAGTTATCAACACACCAAACAGGGGGCCGGCCCTCAGCCGTGAACTCTGCTTTCAGGAGTCTCTTTGGTCTGCCTTGGGGGGAAGCCTGTATGAAATCAAACGTTAGGTGTTCATAAGAAGCTCCGGGCAAAGCTCTGTGTGCCGTGGCACAGTCACAGTCAGATGTCACAGTCCTTTTGCCAGAAGGATGCAGATGCAGGAGATATTTGCTTTTTCTCATTTCTGTGTGTCATTTTGCACTACTCCCCTCCAACTCTGGCTCCTGCTCTCACTCATACAAGCATGGAAAAAGTAGCTTCTCTTAACAGACATCTACAATAAACATGCCGATACTTGAGATGTAAACTGAGAGGCTGGCATTATAACAGAGGCTCTAAATCAACCTCAGGACCTTGTTAGCATAATTAGTGATAGGACTGGTGGCTTACAAGATCCAGGACAGAAAATGGAAAAATAGTAATAACAATAAAAAAATGCAGTTGTATCCTAGCAATTGCTGGGATGATTGCTGATGGTTCAAAAGCAAGTCATATCTTGCATGAGACAAATACATTTTATATGATGTTTAATCTCACAGGAATTCTGCCGGAAATACTCAGAAGCTTGTTAGAGGAAAATATGAAAAGCTACTCATGTGAACAATAAAAGATTCTTGTCTGGAGGAGCTACTGTGACTCCCATGCTGCTAATAGGCGCACATCTTGCAATTACAAGCATACTGAAAAATAATGCTGCATTCATTGCTCCTATTTACTAATTTGAATCTTTGGAGAAGAAGACAGTCTTCCTTTCAGCTGAATCTTAGGTGAGATGGAGAAGCACAGGGGAGGGGATTTATTCAAGATCCCCCAGAAGTCAGTGGCAGAGCCAGCAATAGTGTGTGTCTATAAGGGATCTGACGACTCTAACAAGTTTGAGTGGCCCTCATCAGTCAGAGCTGCAGCCTCCACGCTCTGCCCATGGGCTGGAGCATCACTGAAGCTCAGCCCTGGGTCTCCAGTCACCCAGTGACCAAAGCTGAGTGCCTGTCCCCAGCTCACACAGTCTGTGGCTGTCTGGGACTTTGTTGATCTTGACACACCAATTTCCCAGCTTGCCCTCAGGCTGAGCTCATCACTGTGGACCTGCCTGGTGATAACTGGGCTGTGTCTGACCATTATTAGCCTTACTAGACCTGATCCTGACCGGTGGATTCACTTCCTGTCTTGAGGTTGGACCTGCCTCACCCCCACAGAATTGTCTGATGCTCTGGACTGCAGGCTGAAGTTGGCTGCCACTCCCAGACCAGCCTGCCTGCCTCTCATGAGGGCTGTGGGATGGACCCTGGCTGGGAGGACCCTGACCTTACAGCCACATTATCCCTGCCAGTTCCCCACATCTTTGGGAGCAGACACTGCCTGCTGCTCCCTGACATTCACCTAAAACACCTCCCTGCCTCCCTTACTTGTTTCCATAGCACCAAGGGCAGGAAAGGAAATGACACGTGTTGATTTGACAGGGAACAGAGGCAGAGAGAAATAAGGTACAAACTCAGACTGGAACTCTTCTTTGTTCTGTGTTTGGAGCATGTCCTTCCTCCCAGTTCACATTGGAGATGGCAGCATTGCCTGCCCCAATGCAGTGCAGCAGCAAAAGACATTGAAGGGGTTGTAGGAGGAGGTTCATGTTCTGCATCAGTGTCCCTTGAGAACAATAAATCTTGGCTGACAAGAGTAGAAGCAAGAGAAATCAGACTTCAGCAGGAGGAAGTGATCACAGCAGAGGGCTTGAGAGCACGGGAAGGAAAGGCAGAGACCTGGGAAGGGGAAGCACTGTTAGGTTACCAGTAGGGCAGCTGGAGGAGGCAGATGCTGCTCCTGAGCACAGATTTGAGCTGGGCTCAGCCAAGCTTTAGGGCAGCTCTGGTATCTGGTGCTCAGAAAGGCAAAGGGGTTCAGCACCCACTGGATGGAGGATGTGAGATGCAAAGAGCTCACAGCAGAGAGGGCCAGGTTGTCCTGTGCCTGATGTTAGATACATTCCTGCTCCTGACTGCAGCTGGGATCTGGCAACAGATCTTAGCTTTCTGAAGAAGTCTTTGGTTTGGAATGCAGCATTCCAGCAGGGTTTATCTTGCACTGGGGGACCTGGATGTCTGGAGCCCTGGCCCCATGTGTGGAGGGAAGAGCAGCTCATGCGATAGTTTGGTCTCTAACTACAATCTCTCCTAAGTCAGGCTTTCCACATAGAACAGCATGAAATTCACATACAGCTTGTGCTGAGGTCAAAAGGCAGCAATTGTCTAAATCTTCACATACAGGCAATTACTGGCCTTTTAATTTGGAAGCTAAAGGAGGTGACTCAACAGAAAAGGGTTCAGGCTGAGTCAGCAAGAGCTTTCCTTGGGAGTTAGATATACAGAAAGAAAGCAAAATAACTTAGAGGCAGGCAGGAAAAAATTTGTGTTGAGGAGGTTCAGGGTATGGAATGCAGCTTTTTCCACAGTCAGTGTCTCTGCCTTCCCCTCTTCCATTTGTGAGACACCCATGTGCAGACTATGGAATGAATTAAGAGAAGAAAGAAGTTTGCTTTTTACCTCCATAGCATCCAATACTTCCTGTATCTACAAACCTCCTCAGACGCTGCTCACCTGTCTCCACACAATGGCTCTTCCATGAGAACTGGGCCTTGCTAGAAATTTATTGTAATTTTGAGATTAGAAATCTCTGTCAGCCCCACAATTCACAGAGCTGAAGTAAAGAGCAAGATCCAGGCTTTTAGAGGAATGGATGTAGTGAAGGAAAACTGTGGATTACACTTCTCCGGGGTCCTGCAAGTGGCTAATTAGCCCAGAGAAGCACTGAAACTCTCTTAGTCTCTCCCTGCTGGAGGCAAGCCAAGGGAGTCTGCCTTATTCTTACATGAAGTCGTATCTGAAGAAAGATCAAAGGATGAGACCAAGATTTCATGGCTAGTGAATCAGGCAAGTCTGCGGAGGGTTTCGATATGATCTTTACAATAAAGGGAAAACTTCTCTGCTCAGTGACATGTTGGTGGTGGCATATTAATTTTCTAGATTTTGCTATTAGGAGTGTAAAATTCCTTGGGCCAGCTGATGGCCCTATAATTTCATGTCTTCACATGGGAAGAAAATTGATGCAGATGTTTTCAAACACAGTGAGGGTGCAGGTATATTTCTGCAATGTAAAGTCTGAGATTCCTTCACTTCCAAAGGGATTTGGGACACTCACTGGGATGCTTTGGAAAAGGTTACCTTAAGCAACTGTGTCCTTACAGAGTTACCACTGAAGACAGTGAGCAAGCCTGTCTTGTAAGTAAATGCTTTTAGGGACCAGCTAGCAGAGATGGATGTGGTGCATTGCTGCCCCTTTGCCCTTTCTCCAGAGCACTTTAAAGCACTCTGTAATCATAAATGTAGGAAGAATTTGCTTTCCTTCTGTCCATCCCCACCCTGCTATGGGAAAGAAAAGAATTATTATGACAATTGGGCAATTGTAAAGCAGAGTAATTAAGTGATTTGCCAAAGGCCAGGTAGCCAAAGTGGGGAACTGAACCTAAGCGTCCTGATTCCTGCTCCTCCTCCATGGCCAATAGACACAGGCCCTGAAAGGTCGGAATCCTTCTTCCCTGGGGAAGATTTCATTTCCTCCTTTGAACACTGAGGGAGGGGCCCCTCTAAATCACAGGTTAGGCAGGCACTCAAGTGAGTTAACACGATGTACTTCCCTGCACCATGTCTTGGAGGTGTAGTTAGGTGTTATTACATGTACTGCTGCAGCTCCTAGAGGTCTCTGCCAAAAGCAAGCCCCATTGTGTTGGCCACCGTTCACACACGGTATGAGAGAGTCCCTGCTCCCAAAGAACTTTAATATTCTTTGATATTTCTGGGAAATGTTTCATGAGAGAATTTCAACACAGAAAACAGGGCCTGTTTCTCCCTTTTAACTTAGATTACACCAGGATAACTCCACTCACTACAACACACACCTGTCAGAGATGAGACTCCAGATCCATTATGTTGCAGTCTCTCTTTTTAAAAGCAATGGAGAATGTATAGCAAATAATCAGGAAATTAGTGGACAGTTGGCATCAATTTTCTCCAGTGTCACCAATTTGGTTGCTGTTGTGGAAACACAGCAAGGCACAGCAACTGCTATTTCAGTGCAGAGAGCCATCCCTGAGCCCCAGATGGTGACCATATGATCTTTCCCTCTTATGGACCATAGACATGTTTCCTACCCTTAGAATTTGACTTCTGCATGCAAAGAGGGATCATCTAAACCTATCTAGCCCCCACAGCACCTGGGTGCAACACAGGTCCCTTCAGGAATCCAGTAAAGACCTAGACAGAGGATAAACAATTTGTGGAAAAAGCACAACCTGACTCAATTAGAATTTCCTCCATGAATAGCTCCCTATGTCAGAACTTAAGGCCCCAATTCATAGGGAAATCTGGGACCCATTTCCTCAGGAATTGCTAGTTATTTATGCAGAAAAATTACTGCATTCTAATTTTGTTTTCTGGACAGTCTGGGGTGGGCTTTACGCTCACGTGAATAGACTGGATTTGTGCTGGGCTGGTAGCAGGGACATGTGAAGAGATCTGTTCTTCTAAAACTTGTGTCCTGCAGCACCTCATCTCTCCTCCCAGGCAGAAGAAGTCCAGGTATCAGGAAATGCTGATCTGCTGCTGTAGATGAACACCCTCCTCTGCCCAGCCCAGCTTTGTCAAGAGCCCAAAAACTGCACCTGCCTGGTACAAAGCAGAGCAATTTTCTGTCATCTCTTTGCTAAGGAGCCCATGAACTCCCAAGGCCCAACATACAGCTCTAGTCATGATCTGGGGAGTGCTGGAGTATAGGGGGATAACGGTTCCTACACACAAACCATCTGTGTCCAGAGCCCCATACATCCCATAAAACACAGTTCTCTTGGAGTTCTCTCAGCACAAGTGACAGTTATCCTTTCTCAGGAAAGATACTCTCTTACTGTGTCCTTTACTCTGGCAAATGGGACTTGCCTGTGGAGTAAGATGTTATAAGAGAAGAATGAGTCTGGTACTGTCTGACCCTCAAGCAATAGTTACAATGATCTCCCAGAACCTCCAGAGTGTATAATACACCCTTTTCAAAGGCCCAGCCTTAGCCACACACTCCTGTGCAAACAAAATTGGATCTAATTCCAACTCCTATGGCCTTTCCTAGAGTTAAACAAAGCTTTGTAGAGCTGAATGATAACAAACCACAGAGGGAGAGAGAAACTGCATGAAGAAAAAAAAAGCAAAACATTTGTCCCTGACATTTGAAAAATTCTTATTTGCCTAACTCCCCTGATTTCAGCAGAGCTGTATAACTTCATACCAGCTTCCAAGTTCGTGTCTCTTTTTTTTAAATCTCTCTTTTAACGAGGTCTGAAAGCAGCAGAGGTGTTCAGGCAGACGTGTGTAGGCTGTCTCAGACAGCAGGGGCTTCAGGCAAGAAGAATTTCAGGCCAACAGCAGCCAGAAAGAGAAGAGGTTGGTGGTGGAGGAACAGAAGATGAAGAGGGAAGCAGTGAGAGGCAATTCTTGTGGTTTGGAAGTTCCTGTGGCTCTATGTACAGTCAGCATTTCTGTCTGCAAACAGAAACATTTCTGTTTGCTTTGCAAGCCAGATTTCTCAACCTTTGGCCTTCTGACCTTCACTGTATCTGGCACTGATCAGGTGTGAGATTGCAGCTCCCTGCTCACGGGGGCAGAGCTTTTTCTCTTGGTCCAGCAGCCGTCGAGATGGGGCTCCACAGAACAAGACTGACAGTCACTGTGGTAGAGGCAGTGCAAGGAGAAAGCCCCAAAAGTATTCCCTTCAGATGAAGGCTCACCTCATCTGGGTGCTGCCATGTTGTCCAATTCCAAAAAAGCCAGGCTTCAGGAATGAGAATCGAGGCATGAGCTGCACATTTTCTAAGAATCAGACACAGGTTCCACCTGCTCAAAGGTACACAGTGCTATCTCTGTTGGACTCTGCCAGAAGAAGAGGAAAGCAATGTCTATATTTGACCATTCTGGTCATTCAATTTGTCCTTATCAAATAAAAATAAAATAAAATAAGGGTTTTTTGAAGGCAGTACAGTTTCTTTATACCACATGCCCATGTTTATTGCCATATAAAATTCCCTCTTTGACTACACCCCACCCAGGCTCTTGTACACACCTGCATAAGTCTATAATTTTATCCCATGAATCATTCTGTACCATCAGATCACACCCAAGTTACCAGAACTCTAAGGAAGTGGCAAGTTCATTACGCTGGTTTTCATCTTTCAATTTTAAAATAGAAGAATTTTTTATTGGTGCCCTAAGTCCACAAGTTTGGTTTTTAAAAAAAAAAATTACAGGCAGAGAGAACATGTAAAAATAATTAATTAAATGCATCCAACAAAAGGGAAGACAGTGGATGGCAGATCTAATATATAATTTTTAAGAGGCTGTATCTACATCATGGGGTACTGCAAAGCTGAAGCATTCAAAATCATGAGGCAGGCTCACCAAAAATCATGAGACTGAGGAAAAATTCTAAGTTTCAATTTAAATTAAAGAGGTTTGGGATATTTTCCTCTGGGTTTTGCAATCTTGGGAGAGTATTGAGGCCATGGTTTTAAGCATTTAAGCAGCCTTTGAAGGACTTTTTTCCCAGGAAAGTGGAGATTTGCAATAAATTACTTGTGTCAATAACTAGGTGTTTAAGCAAACAACACAAGAGGTTGCAATCCAAAAGAAATCCAAATACCAGGGTGTACAAGAGCAATGCTGCAGTGATTCAGGCTGATTTGAGAATGTTCTTTGTTAGAAACACAAAGTGAAACACATTCAGCAGCACCCAGAGATCTGCAGGCAAATATTTGCAAGTTGCATTTTTTCACTTTTGTTTATCATGTAGAGGAGCATACTTCTATCTCAGCAGACATTTCTCACTTCTAATTTCTCCGAGTTATCTTAGGGTTACCAAATACTGCTCGGATTGACTGGCTTTGTAGTTCCTAGGATTAGGCTCAATGTGCTTCTTGACTTGCAGCCATTTGGCGGCTGCCTGGTTGTTACACAAATGTAACATGCAGCAATGACAAGAACTTCTTGCCATTCAATTAAAAAATGACAGGCAGCCAAAGAAGAAAATGGGATTACCTCCTGGGCAACGTAAATTTATGCAATGTTGCCATTGGGTTGTCTTCTATCCAGGACACTTAATTGCAAAGAAATGTGTTTACATCTTGGTATGTGCATTATCCATTTGGGACCAAGACAGGTGTGACAGAATGGTGACAAAGATTGGCCAACTGTCTGGAAGAGGCTGCCACCAGTGGGCAACTCCACCATGGTGTAAAGACTGAGCATCCTTAATAACAGCTGGCCCTGACCCAGTCAGGAAATAAAAGAAAAAGCAAAGGAGTGGTTGAAGGCTCTTACCTGCCCTAGAAGGGTCTAGGTTTGCAGACATGATTGGGTGCCTTAGAGCTGAGATCTAGTTTTTCTCATCCACATTCATCATGCTTTATTGCTTGCTAATGGAATGACAAAGAAGAAATGGTCTAAATCTAATCACGCTGCAGTTGAGTCTGGCTGAAAACCCACAGCAACACCGAGTATCAGATACCTCAGTGAGTCTCCCATGCACACGCTCCCCCTGGTTAATGGCCTCCCTGCTCAGCACACCGTTACAGCAGGGCTCTTTAATTCTCAGCTCTGCGCAGCCCCGCTGACATTTCCATTTGTTGTCCCCTCACCGCCGTGTTTGGCGCTATCACAGTGCCGCCCGCCACTCCAAGGGTTGCACTTAACCAACCTCTCCCTGTGCTCCCAGACTCTCTGTGATTGGCAGGAGGCTCTGGGTAGCAGACAAGGTGAATCCTGTAAACATGGCAAGAGATAAGGCAATAGAGAAGGGAATGATAACCACAAAAGTAGCTCACAGGGTTCAGGGGATGGAGGAACATGTACTGTTTATTTTCTGTGCTCTTGGATCAGCTGCAATTCCACATGTAAGCAAACTCCTTCAGCCTCAGCTTTAGGACCTGGAAAGTCCCTTAGCACTGAGCACTATTTAACAAAGAATATATGCTTTCTTTATCTTTTATCTATATAGGAAACAAAACAAAAACAAAACAACCGAGACATTTGAACAATGCCTACAGCTCTGACTTAGGCCATGTCTCTGCCCTTGTTTGCACTGATGTAAATCAGAGATTGCTGCAAGAGATTTAAAATTGGCCTTTAAATTTCTTATCACATCACTCCTCTGCTCTGCCAGTGATCTGTTCTGTATGTTTCTAACAACAATGCCCATGCTTTTGCCAAGCCACAGTTACACATGGAATGCTTTCTCTCTCTTCAGGTACACACAGTGCCTGTCCCCTCTTATACTTTCATATAAAACAGGCAGCTTTCATCCTGATCCCAAGAAGTGCACTACCAATTATACCAATCCCAGGGTTTTTTAACTCATTTCCCCAGAATTTGCTCAGCTGGCTTGCCCATCCCATTTGTTTATGATGAATTTTTTATGACATAAACAATTAGTTATTCCCAGGTGCATTTAACCAGAAGAGCAGGAACAGAGAGAAGTAACAGACTTAGGACTGCCTGGGCTTGCATGGTGGCAGCAACAATACGTTTACAGGCTTCAAAGGCACTGATAGAGCTTCTTCTGCCTTTTGGGGGGCTCATGACTAGAACTGGCTGGTAAAAGGTGATTTTGAATTCACAGGGAATCTCTTATTTTGGTTTGGTTTAGTTTAAGGCAGCGCAGCAGCATTTTCACCTAAGAAACCCAAGGCCATGCCTTGCACGGCGCAGTTGTGAACCTGGTAGAGGAGTAGTGCATACACAGACAGGAATGTGCACAGAGCTGCACACTCACACACCCCCTTGTCCTCTTGCACGCTCACACAGCCCCTTGCACAATCACACACTCACACACTGCACTGCCATAGGTACCATCTGGGCCACGCCACAAGAACACAACATGAGAGGCAAAACTTGATCTGCATTTCTGACTCTCTGCCCTGATCCCCAATGCTCTCAGCACCACCACGGCTCCTTCAGCAGCTCAACAGCTTCCTAACTTCTGTAATGTTTGGGGCATGGATTAAATTCTATGGTTTGAATAATGGCATTGATTTTTTAATTTCTTCAGGAAAGTGATTTATTCTGTCCTTAAAATCCCTGTAACTGATGTTGTATTATCCAGTACTGCCAAGTTTTGTCAAGGGCTCAAGAGAAAGGGTGAATAAAGACACAGACAGTTTTTCTCTTCTGTCTGCAGACTACTCCTACCTCTGAGCTGCCAGGTAATATCATATAATTCATATTAGCCCTTGTTCCTTTTCCATCCGTGGTTGACATAATTAGTGGAGAAAAATTGATGTAGCTGATGGTGACACAAGGCTGAATCTGCATCAGTCTGAAAACCAGGCAGCAATAGCACCGAGTAATGTGACAAACTACCCAACCCTACATACATTGTGCATTTCTCCATAAAATCCAGGCAATGTGGCCTGCATGGTTTTCAGCTTGGATGCTTCAGCAATAAAAAGATTTTTGATAAAGAAAGTTTAAGAAACAGGATCTGAAAGTCTGTATCAAACCGAAATGATCCCCCAGGTACATTAAGATCTGACAGTCACCACTCAATTAGCAAGTGGGAGACAGCTGTCTGTCTGTCTGTCACTCTTTTTCTTCCTTGAACACAAACACATTCAAAGTCAATCCTGATCTTTTTGTTTCATCAGCAGGTTTAGCCAGTTACCTGCTGGATGTGGAGCAGGTTTAGGTACCAATTCTGTAACTCAGTAATGGGTCCAGTGTTATTCTCCCTCTCTCTACTTACAATGTCTGACAGGCTAATTGCCAAAGGAAAGAGAAACCTCCTCCCAGACACTGCAGCTCTGGGACTCAGGTCTATTTAGATTTGCCATTTGTCTGTCCCTGTTTCTAAGCACAGTTCAGGGAACTCTCCATGAAGAATAAGGCCCTTTCTCCTGGACCCTTTGAGAGATTTCCTATTAGTCACCGGGATAATTAAAGGTTCCAGTTGCATTGCATTAGCACCTTTCATGTCATTAGAGTCCAGCTGCAGTGCGAGAATCACATATTTGCTGAGACTCCTGTGCCAGCCAGTGAGCCGGGAGCAGAGCTTTACATTTCATCACTTTGTAAAAGAAATACAATTAAGCAGTGTTCCCTGATCATATTGCAGCTTGCAAGAGGGGCTCTAAGCACCAATCACTGGAATGTCTGACCATGAGTTGTATTGAAATGGTGCCTTGACAAGGGTTTATGAACACATTGTAATAAATCCATGGCCACCTAAGACTTCTTAATTGTCAGTGTATTGCACACCAAGCTGCTCACAACCCCTCGGTGGAAATGCCAGTCGTGCCTGGGCACAGCACATGGCATCTCCACTTGACTTATAGGAAAATCTTCCCGCTTTATTAGTATTGCAGGTGTTGTGCCACAGGGTCGTGGAGCTCTGAATTCACCCTGCAAAGGCTACTGGTGCAGAGATTTAGTTCATTATAACATTGTTAATTGACAGACTTGTATGCCTGTCTAGTCAATAACAGCCTGCTAAAAATATGCATTAAGCAGAGAGAATGAATCAGCTGCTAATAGCAGTCTGCCTGATTGTCAGCTTCTATCTATCTTCAGGATTTGTCGGAACCTTGTCACTATTGTGCTCCGGCAGCTCCAAGCCTGTAACATATTTATCCTCCAAACACCCCTCTGGGGCAGGGCGGTTGTTGCTCTCACCAGTTTACAGATGGAAAACTGTGATATTGAGAGGGAGAGTGATTTGCCCAAGGTCACACAAAAAATCTGTAGCAAAACAGGGAATAGTTCATCAGTCTGGCAACCCCAGGGGGATTAACCTACCCCCCGCCAGGACATCCTTCTTGTCTCCTTCCTCTTTCAAATCAGCAGAGTTACAGCGATTTATACCAGTAGAAATCCTTTGCAATTCCTTGAGAATGCGGAGTCTTCTATTTCCGAGTGGATGAAGTATTAACTGTATGACCCCCTTCCACAATTCCAAAATGCTGACATCCCAAAGCCAAACTTTAAAACATTAAATATACAAAACTTCTTTAAAACCAGTGCACCCTTTAAGCCAAGTTCTAACTTGTCTCTTTGGGTGCATTTCTTGTAGTTGTTAACACCTCTAGCACCAGATATAGGGAAAGAATGACCACCCCACTGCTGTTGGGAGGTCAACAATGAGCAGCAGTGTCAGAGATATGAATCTGAACTGGCCTTGAGCCTTGGCAAGTACATGAGTCCTTTAGTTCATGTATCAAATATGTTTGCTTGTAATTCAGTAAGCTGACATAGGATTTTAAGGAACATTAACTCATGTGTTACTGTGATGCTGTGATTGATTATACTATTGCTATTATTAATGCTTATGTGCTATACAACGAACAAATTTAAGCTAGACAAGATCCTTCTTGTGAAGTTTGCCTTCCAAATAACAAAGAAAAAAGAAGATAAGAGAAGGCTGGGGCAGTTGATCTCAAGAACATGGACATAAGGTGACTAATAATGGGCTGGAAACATGCCCAGTTTGTGGGCACAGAAGCTGAGCAGTGCCAGTCACACTGGAGGGGAAGGAAGGTGTAATCAGGTGAGAGGAGCAGAGCCAAATGCCCGTTCCTGCAGCACAGCTCCGCCTGTCTCATGGCACTGGCTACACACAGGGTCAGCCATGCACACTCAGGCCCTTGAGCAGCCCTCTGCCAGTGCCTGATGAAGTGGTACCACAGCTCTGCTCCTGACCCTACAAACCAAACAGATGAGCTGTGGATGCCCCATCAATGAAAGTGTCCGAGGCCAGGTTGGACGGGCTTTGAGCACCCTGATCTGGTTCCAGATGTCCCTGCCCATGGCAGAAGAGTTGGACTGGATGATCTTTAAAGGACACTGCTAACCCAAACCACCCGACAATTCTGTTAATTTTTTGTATGTGGCAAGTCTAGAAGTAAGATGGTAAAACCAGCAAGATCTAGTCAAAGGGAAAAAATCTGTTCTATTTGCTTATTTTTGCCTCATACACTTTTTCAACAAGGACCATACACATACTCTGCAATGTCAGGGGTGCCTCCTATATCTTCCTGCATGCAGCTTCAAATCCTCCATGTTTTCAGGACCACAATTCTACACAGGGAGTCACTGTCAGAAGAAAAGCACTGTGGTTTCTCTTGGGCTGGGAAGAGGCCCAAACCACCAGTTTTAGTTCCTCTGCCTGCCTTTCCCCCTTGCGATTCTCCTTTCTCTCCACAGTTTTGTCGGGGTTGCTTTGGGAGGTCGAACCCCTCACTCCACTCTTGTGTGTTTTGCAGGCAGCCATGGCTCAGCTGCTGTAGCAGGTGATGGTTCTGCAGCATCTCCTTCCTGCCCTTGAGGTCTGCCAGCCTCTCCATCAAGAGGAGACTCTCCAGCTGATGGTGCAGCTGCTGTAGCAGCTACCAGCCAGCCATGGCTGCTGGGTGACGTCACTCAGAGGAAAGGAGAAGTACCCAGAAAGGCCTGACAATGGTGCAATACACACAAACCAGCTCCTTCCCGGAAAAAAAACCAGGGGGGTTCAGTCTTTTGAAAACCCCAAAGAATATTCCTCCACCTTCCTGGGGGTGGAGAGATTGGACAGACACTGGACTGAAGCAACCGTAAGCTCTTCCAGCCCACCAACAGCAGGCTCTCTGCACAATTAGGTAAAGCAAGCTTCAGAGCAGCCTAGCCCACTGATCAAATATGGGAAAACCTTACTTAAGGCAGGTAGAGATGGGTACAGTGCCAGCTTTTACTAGAGGAAAAGACTTTGCTGAAGGAAGAAAAA
This sequence comes from Pardalotus punctatus, assembly GCA_013400915.1. Taxonomy (NCBI): domain Eukaryota; kingdom Metazoa; phylum Chordata; class Aves; order Passeriformes; family Pardalotidae; genus Pardalotus; species Pardalotus punctatus. The sequence goes on from VZTX01011107.1 coordinate 192,669, forward strand.
GTTCAAATTTGGCTCCAAAGGCTGCAGGTTCCTGTCCTATGAAGAAGGAAGTGAGATCAGGGCTTCAAAGACAATGTTATTTGAATGTTTGAAATGTCCATTTTCAGCTCACTAAGGTCTGGCATTGATAATTTCTAGTTCTCCTAAAAAACTAAAATATCAAAGGGGAGCAGTGAAGGGTCTTTGTGCAATGAGTGTCATCACAGGAATGATTATCCCAGACAGCTGACAGTGAGTGAGCCTGATGAGTGGCTTCACCTATTTGCAACTCTGCATCAGCATCTGCAAAATGGAGACAACATCTCAGGTCAGGGCTGAAATGAATATGTGTCTATGCTCAGAACTAGAGAGATACTAAAGAGGAAGACGCCTGTGAAATTGCAGACAGCACTGTAATGGTAAACACTAAAGTCAGTATGTTCACGCTGTAAGGAACTGGTAAACTCTCTCTCAAATGAGAACTGAGTTAACTTCATTTATCTACTTTTCCTCTTGTCTTCCCTCCTGGCAATATTAATTATTAAGGAGATGAATGTCAATTCAGAAGTAAACCCTGTAACTGTCCCATTATTACCGCCCGAACTTCCTTGGCACCACACGAGTACATGGATAATGCCAGACACAGAGCTACTAAAACCAAAGAGATGCTCCAGAATGTCAGCTACTGACATAATGCTCACAGATATTAATGAACTCACAACTTTTCAGTGAGATGGGTCAGTATTGTTAGCCCCCTTTCACAAACAGGGATATTGAGTAAGAGAGAGGGGAAGTGACTCACCTAAAACCACCCTGTATTAGAGACAGGAATAGGACTCAAATCTCATGACTCCCATTCCTGAGTCTCAACCGCTATTAGATCGAAGCTGCAGAGCTCCACATTTGCTGAGGGCTGGAAGAGGGAAGAAACAAGAGGTGGGAAGGGTGCGGAGCTTCTTTGAATCAAAACTAAATTCAAGTTTCCTGGAATGAAGCCACCACTAATTTCAATAAATTTACTTAGATCTTGAGCTTTGGGATGGCATGAGCAGCTGTGAGTCATCTTGGCCAGTCAAAGGAATAATTAATTGTTGTGGGTAAATCTCAAAAGGTTTAGGGGTCAGGTAAGGTAAGAAGCAAAGCTTATCCTTGACTGCTCTTTTCTGCTCTGCAAACTGGAGACACTCACTCGAACACTTACCCCGTGGATTCCTTATGCCAGATCTGTCCATCTGTTGCATACACTTTCTGCCTCATCTTCTATTTTGATTATAAACTATTCAGTGCTGGGATTGTCTCTATTTTAGGGGTTTTTATAGTACCTGCCATCGCACAGCTTTGATCCATGTAAGGATAAAGAAGTACCAGAGGTACAGCCATTGCCCAAATATTAAGAAGCTGAACAGTTTGGCTCCTGAGATTTTTTGCACTTCCTGCTTATAGCAGGAGTGGTTTCCTTGTGGTGCTTTGATAGTTTTGCTCCCAGCACAGCTCGCAACCAGGAAGTACAAGAATGCAGAGCAATGATAGCCAGGATTTGCAGAGCAGCTCAGCGTGCACGATCAGAAGCAGGTTTGCAAAAAGGCTCAGCTCCCATTGAGGCACCAAAATCACGGCCTAGATGTAAAGAGGTGCCAAGCTGGTGGGCTACAGAGCTCTTTAGAAGATCCAGCCCTCATGGCAGCTTCTGAGTGTTTGTGGATCTGGCTCAGTGTTTCAGACAGAAAAGGAACCAGAGCTATGTGGAAAGGGCTGCCCTTTCTCAGTGTTGGGCATTCTTATTTTTTCTGGTCCTGCCTGCAAAACAGTCTTGTGTTGTCCATCAGGTCCCAATTCCAAACCAAAATGGAAAGCTCAAAGTAAAAGGATGCCTTTTATTCTACTCTCCTGCCCTGAAAACTGAGCTTCTCCTTGAGCAGAGCCTGAGGCTGGTGATCGCCCTTCAGTGCTTAGGGTCATAGCCAGGCTGAAGGAAACGCCATGGAGAAGGGAGCACTAAGTGTGTCTGCTCCTTCCCAGTGTCCCTAACCCATAACTCACTCCTGAGTGAGGGCCCCAGTGTCCCACGTGATGGATTGTCCCTCAGGGTCACTCTCTAGAGCAGGACAGGATGCTTCCCATCTGGACCTCTTACCATGCCTGCTCCTTTTCTGTTCCAGTGCAAACAGTGCCAAGCTATTGATGGTTTTTGAAGAGCTTGAGTTTTTCCACAGGAGTAGAACAGAGGCACTGCAGGGCTTGGCTGTAACATTCCTGTGGAAGCCCTGAGAACCTCATCGAGAGCCCATAGGCATGGAGGAATTTAAAAGCCCTCAAGCCATGTCTGAACTGAGAACTTCAGAGCACAGACTTTCAGGTTCAGTTTCATTTTGAAACGTCTGTAATGAAACATTTTGATATTTAAAAATTATTATAATTTACTTTTCCTTCCATGGGAAATTTCAAATATGTCACTTTTTTTTTCTTTTTTTTTTCACTGAAATAGAACTCTACATCCCCTGCATAAATTTTCCAGGAATTTTCCCCAAATTTCCAGATTCTAGGATTACCTATAAAGCAGACATCCTGGCTTTCAACCCTCTTTAGCGCCTTTACTCCACAGTCTTTTTTCCCAATTATGATTACATTTTAAAGAAAGAGTTTATAATCCCTTGCCAAAAAAAATGAGCTTCTTTTAGGTTCCAAGTCTGGAGAAAGGTTCCCTTTTGTTCCTTCTAAAGAGATATGCTGCCTGGTGCTGACTGGGAGCAGAGACACTCCTGCATTCCCAGCCCTGACACTAACTGCCCCTGTGGCCCCAGGCTAATCGCTTAAATGCTCTGGCTCAGTCTCCCCATTGGTAAAACAGAGATAATGATACTTACCATCTTCTTCACAGGGGTGTTGCACAGGAATAATTAGTTTGTGTCTGTAAAGCACTTTGAAGATAAAAAGCACAATACAATTGATAATAATTATTGCTATGCAGACTGGTTCTCCCCTCCCTGACAACTTATTGGTGCAGGAAGGTGAGGAAAGCCCTGAACTGAACTGTCTCTCCCAGTAGAGCCCCATTTTCAGCAGATGTGTTTCTAAGCTAAAACCATAAGCCAGCCACCCCAAAATTTTTAAGCTTTAAATCCGGTTTAGTGACCCTAGTTCTAACTTGCCAAAGTTAGATGTATCACTGCATGGAAGGGAGATTTGTTTTTCACTGTCTCTTTTTTCTCTAGTCCCTCGCAGTTTTTAATAGCATTTTGTGCCTTCAAAAGATTCCATCAGTCCCTGATACCTCTGCCTTGCCTGGCATGGGGCAGCAGCTTATTATACACGAGTTCGTTAGAGCCTTGGCTTCAAAGCTCCCCGGTTCAAAGGGTGCCAGAAGTGTTGAACAGGTCAGCACTTTAATGCTGATCCACACATCTTTAGAGGGCAGTAACATCGCCACAGTTTTGTTCCTGGGGGAAACAGAGAATAACTGGCTTGTAGAGTTCCCTTTGGCCTTAGCGCTGGCCGCAGAATTGGATGCTCCTGGTGGCAAAGATCAAGCGTCACGGAACCCTGGAGTGGGTGAGCATGGAGGGCTGTGATGTAGTGAATGAGTGAAAATGTGCCTTTGTGAGTCACTGAACTTGTTCTTAATGGCAGCTCTGGAGGAGCAGGGAAGGAAAAAGGAATAGTGGGGGTAGAGGAGCAAAAAGTATCAGAAAGGATAAAATAATCTAAACTAGTTCTTTCCATGCACTTATTTTTTAAGACAAGTGACAGAGGGATGATGTACCTAAAAATTATCAAAAACAAATCAGAGAAACTTCTCCAAACATACTTCCTGCACAAGCTGAACCAGATCCTCTTCTCAGATTGGGGTGGGGGGGAGAACATGGGGGACAAGGAACAAAACAACCTAGATATGGAATATTGGCTACAATATTTTTCATTTGCACATAGACTTGAACTTCCTGTACAGTGGGGCAAAGTCTTCTGCAGAAGGCCCTTCTTGCTGCATTTATGACCCAAGAAGAAGCAAGAAAAAGCAGAAATCATTCTGTTCCACTGAGATCCTGAGGAGCGTTTTCCAAACAGGCAATTTGAAGAAGTAGCTTTTGAGTCACTGGGCTCAAATATCTTTAGGCTGAATCAAAATATTGAAAGTAAACACCAAATCTTCCTTTCTGATATCAGCCAAAGTGGAAAAAGCAATTTTGCACTGGGTATATTCATTGTCTGTTAAATTGATCTGAATCAGAAATGGTACCAAGCCCTGGAAAAGCTTTGCACACCCTGATTTTAATCAAATGCAGGATGCATGAAGGCAGGATTTGCCCTGCAGTGTGTGGTTGGGAGATTGATATTAGCAGATTGCTTTGAGGGACAGAACCAGAGGTTTTAGAGCAAACAAACACGACAAAAGGGGGACTGTGAGGACATCAGAAAGAGCTGTGTGTACAGCACACGAAATGTGTCACAACCCAGCCCTGTCTGAAGGCTGCAACATCTCCTGGGTGTGATTTATTGCAAAGCATCATTTAAATACAGATGCCTAAAGACTGTAGATATCTAGACTGTGGGCATCTCCAGACAACTGCAGAAAGTCTATTTTGATGGCTTAAGTAGAATGTGGATCTTTCAGTAGAGAGAGATGAATTTCTCACCAAGGGAATGATTCAGTGAGGGAGAAGAGTAAAAGATGGGGTTCTAAAAACAGGGTCCATCACAGCTGCCAGATTTCAGCTTGGTTGTGAGAAAAACAGCCTGTAATTAGGACACCACTCATTTCTTATTTCTCTTGCTCCCTCCCCTTGTCTCTGGTCCCTGGGGAAGGGCGTCTCATTCACATAGATCAGCCCCTCAGTTTGCAAAGGTGAGAATTGCATTTTGGAAAGGTTGTTTTGTGGTTTTTTTTTGTGCCAGTGCTCACCCAATTCCATGCCCAGAGACCTGAACTTCTGTTTGCACAGCCATAGAGACTACTGCAAAAACCTATATTTTTGTGACAATATGGAGCATACCAAGTGCACAGGTCCCTGTTAAAAGCGAAGATTTCATTTGGGAAGGAGATGATGCTGCATTTGGCCTAACCTATGGAAGTGTACTTTTTCTGAGTCTCAGGTGAAACTGTAAAGCTTCCCTGTCTATAGAGCCTTGTCCCTCTGCTCAGTTTGCTTTAGGCTCAGCCATCCTTGCACCTTCAGAAAAATACTCAGAAATACATTTCCCTGCTTCTTTTTCCAGGGCCTGGGTGGCATGATCTCTTAATGCATCTGCCTGTTTATGTTAGCAAAATGGAAAGCAGCTTTGTTTATGGAAAAGATCTATTTTTGTTTTACTTTTTTCTCTCAACTAAACTGACTTTTATCCAGGATTGTGTTTTGCTTTGGGAAAAGAAATGTGCTGCAATTCCTAGCCCTATCTTAAAAGTCAGGTCAAGAGGAAAGGGGGAAATCCTGATCATATTATTTAATTTTGTAGGATTATACTGCAGCCTGGAAATCTAAAAGAGCGGAAGAGTTAATATCCCCCTCTTCCCCTGTAACTTCTTGCTCTGTGTCCCTGTGCAATGACATTTGCTGTTCTCCCACATATATTTATACAAGCCAGATCAGAAACAAAATCAGCATTTCCATCTTCTGGGCAGGGGGACAGTGTGTGGCATCCAAGGGAGAAGGAAATTTCAGAAGCCATCATGCTCCCCTGAGGATAAATCATGTCATTGTGTGTCTTTCAAGTTCTTCAGACTTTGATCTTGCCAGAGATCGAACAGGATCAGGTCATGGATGGTAGATTTTGAATGCAAACCCAGGCAGGGCATGGTGACGTGGAGCTGATGTGCTGAGGTGAAGAGCACAGTGTGCAACCTTTTCCCTCTGCAGCCATCGTGGAGAATCTGAGAAATAAATCTGTGTGTGCAAACGGCTCTTCTGCCAAAACATAAAGGGTTCTGCGCCCGGTTTGGAAGTGAAACCAAGGTCTGACCGGTCCTCATCATGACACACTGCTGGGCAGGTTTTGGCAAAAGCTGACACAGAAAGCTTGGTTCTAATTTTAGCTGTGCTGCTGACTCACAAGATGGGTTTTGTCAATTCTCCTCATCCTTCTCAAGGCGATGGAGATCACACCTGCCTGTTGTACAGAACTGTTCTGCTCTCTTTGCATGTGTGGTATGGAGTTAGGGGTTGTATGAAATATGGCCATCACTTTATGACATTTAGCACAGTGAATTCATGGTGAAATCTCTGTAACCATGTAAGATATCCTTAAAGCTCTGTGCCATAGGGTAAGTATGATCCCTATTTCAGTTATGAAGGTGTGTTATGGAAAAGAGTGGCAGCATTGTCTACTATGAAGGTTTCCCAATAGCATGTGTGTGATTTTCTAGAGCATATCTGCATTAAAACCACTGTGTTGATGCAAGGTTGCCTTGATTCCAATGCAGAGCACTTGAAAATTATGGAAACTACAGATTTTAGGTAGGTCATGAAACTTCAGTTCAACCCCCCAGTGCGTATGGCTCCGTGACAGAGTCATTTAGCATGTAACCACACGCAGATTTCATTCCACATTTTCCCTGCTTCCATTTTCAGAACCTTGTGCAAATCACAGTACTGGTTGCACCCTTCAGACTAATATCCATGGGAATCTTTAAATACAAGCTGTTAAAGTGACCTAAATGTAAGAGTTTGCTGCCACTACACAGTAATAACACGATAGGATAGCCAGGGTAGGCACTACCGAAAAGGATAATGAACGATGATAATAACCCTTAATAAGTCATAAGAAATAATAAAGTAGGTAATGAGGTGCCAGTTTTCACAGTTAGCTGTGAAATGTTTCTCATGTTGACTTGAGAAAAACCGTATAAGGGGATGAAAATGGCCATTTCTGTTGATTTACTCTCCCGTCCAACATTTCTTCCTAACATCAAATTTGTGAACTGGAACAACGGAGCTTAACCATGTTCTGATACATGTTTGGTGCAGAGAAATCCTTTGAAAAATGCAGAATCGATTGAAGAACAAGGAACAATAAGATATCAGCTAGTTTCTGGCTGATTTCCCATCTGACATTGTAAAAGCATCCAGGACTATTTGTTTAATTTGAAACAGAATAGTGAGCCATGGAACCATCCTGGAACCCCTCCTAGCACATATGCACATACACAGACCCCAGCAACTCGCTCCCTACCCACAGCCATCTGTCATGTGTGCCAACTGGAGCAAACCACTCATGTTACTCAACAAGGAGCTCATTATAGCTTCCTCTCCATCCACAGGGCTTTTGGGAAAGCTCACAGTCAGGGGGAATGTGCAGCAGGGAGGGGAGGCATTCAGGACTGGGGTGCAGTCTTTTCCATTGCTTCATGTCCACATCAAAGTGCAGGCGTTTCAGTGGCAACCATTATTATTGTCACTCGGGAGAGCATCCCTTCTTCCTGGAACCCAGTTATGACTGGTACCCAGCCCAGGCTGACCTCCTCTGGATTGCTTCAAGAGTTTCTTTCATTTTCCTTATCTGTGTGTTTCACATCATTAATTTAATTTAAATTTTTCCCAGTTTCCCATCACCACAAGGGAAGTACTCACTGGACCAGATTCTCAAGAGTTACCACAGTTGAGTTCCACCATCACAAACTTCATTCCCTGTGATTTCACTGATGGTCAGCCCATATTTGTTATTTCAATGGGGTTTCCTACCCTTGAAACTCCATCAGCTCTTCGGAACAGAGATAATGATACTATGTTGGATTGTTCAGTGTCCAGCACAGCAAGGCCCTGATAATAAATATTGCAATATATTAAACAAGAAATGGCAAAGCTACAGAGGAAAGTCCTGGCACAAAAACAAATCCTTTTTTTTAAACTTCTACCTGACGCAGATGCTGGTGGTACATGTAACGCGTGGGGCTTTGCTGATTTACACCCTTGTAAAAATCAGTATTCAAAGCTCCTTTTCATGTGCAGCTTCCATCTAAGTAAAGGGGATACTGCATATCAAAGGCAGCTGCACCAGCCACTTTAGATTTATTAGTAAATCCATTGAAAAAACATTTCCAATGAAATAAATCTCAGCCTGCTGACTTCCTCCTATTCTTTACTTATCCTCTTATTGATTTTTGTCTCGGAGATTTAAACCTCTCAATTTGTTTTATGAGACACTTGTCGAACAGATGACAAGAAAAAAGACAGTGCTGGATATTTTCTTTAGCAGTTTTAAGTAGAAATAAAGAGCATTTCTTTGAAATTAGTCTTGCTCCTGTGACACAGTAGGAAGAAAATATCTGACAAGCCCTTTAGAAGGCATTAGCTCCGTGCACAGAGAAAGCTTACGGGTTGCCACCAACACAGCTTTGTGGCAGCAGTGCCCCAGAAGCTCATTGACAAGTTTGACATGTAAACAAGCTGTTGCTAAAAATATTTAACCTAGGGGACCCTGGCTAGTTGAAGGGGCTAGTAATGGAATACAGATCCTTTCACCTCCAGGCATCTGTTCCAAGCTACGCCATTGACTGAAAGTCATTATTGTCGGATGGCTGTGCCGAGGAATGAGTAGGTGGGCTCTGCTCTGTGTCTCGTGAGCAGATCGGAGCATTGCTGAGCCACACTGGGATTCTCTGCAGAAAGCTGGGGACTGGCACCTTCTGGTGGCTGGGGCCACTGCTCCCAGGAGGAAAGCGTCCTCAGCCGATTCCCCTGCAGCTCCCCTCTAGGGACATGTCACCTGGCAGACACCTTTGTCTTTGCAACAGCCTCTTCTCAAGCTGCTATTGCTGTTCTGGAGATGGGAGAACATGGAGGGAGAAAATGGAGGGGTACATCCATCCCCACCCCACTCCTGCCTCCTGCCCCACAGCCTGAGCCTGTCCCAGCCGATGAATGCCAGCCAGGAACCCAGATGCCAGCTGGTCATTTCCAAAGGTTCCCTATTTGATTCTAAAGATTCTCTAATCATAGTTTCCCAGGAAAAGATGTCACATAGGCTAAAACACCATCTGCACCTTGCAGACCCACCTTCAGGAGTGGGAGTGACAGGGACATGGCAGCACAAGGGACACTCACTGAAAATGAGGTGCTGACATTCACCCTTGGCAGCGCAGAGTCCTGCCAGACCAAGTGCCTGCTCCTCTCCTTGGCTCCACAGGGTTGGGAAGTCAGGGAAGGGGAATTTCTATTCCCACACATTTTAAATTGCTGTTACTTCACCTACCCTCCTTTTCTCTGGGCTGTGTGCTCCATCTCTGCCAGCTTTCTCTCATCTTTTCACTCAGCTTGAGCAGCTCTACACCTAAAATCATGCTCTGAAGAGAAACCCAGAGGCAGTGCTGCTACCCCACAGACCCTGGGCTGCGTTGCCCCATTTTGGTACCATTTTAACCCTGTTTTGTTCCCCTGAGGTGGCAATGGTGCCCTCACAGCACCGGCCGGGGCACAGCCACACCGGGGTTGTGTTTGCTCCCCTCAGAAATGGTGGTGCCAATCATGGGCCCTGCCCTGCCCTTCACGGCCTCCCCGCAGCCCTGCACGGCTGAATTCCACCTCATGGCACATACACCGTATTAAAATGTATGTATTTATGTATTTATGTCATATATATATATGATATAGGTGGGAGAGATTGCTCCCAGGCCGGGGATTTGTTGGGGTATGGAGGCCCTGTCGTCCCAACAGGCTGGGATGGCTGTGAGAAGGCCAGCTGAGGGAAAGAGGTGGGAAACACTCGCTCAAATCCCTGCTGTCTGGAGAAAAGTCACTTTGCCAAGCTCCCTGTTTCTGCCCCAAAGGCTTCAGGCTGGCAGAGAACAGCAGGTGCCCTGTGAGGGGACTGGAGCTGTGTTGTCGGCCATGAGCTGCTCCTGAGGGGGATTTAAGGCTGGTCCTGTGTCCTTACAGGCCTTTCAGCGCCACAAAGCAGGAGGATTTAGATCTGTTACATTGGTTTTGTTGGTTTTTTTAATAAATTACAAACCTGGCCTCTCTTCTAGTTCCCATTTACAGCGTTTTCAATTCCCATTTTCAGAGACATCTCCTCCCAGGAGCTCCAGGGCAAACTCCCTCTCCACAGGCGCAGGGACAATGTTGCCAGGCAAGGTTGGTGTTAATTTAACTTTGGGAATAGCAGGAACAATAGGACTGGAAGGGGCCTTCTGGTTCATCAGACTAGTCCTCTGTTGTTAGAGGCAACTACATTACATAATCCCTTTTGCAAATGAAGCTGGCTCTATCCTAAAGCAAGCTGGGTTATTTTTGTCCCCCTGTGTCCATGGGAAGGCCCTTGGAGAACCTCCCTGCTGTGAGGACATCTTCGTCTTGCTCACCATGGAGCATCGCTGTTATTAATCTCCAACCACAGAGCCCGACTTGAATCCTATTACATTTCATTCCTTTCCTAATGTTCTATGCCCAGGATCATATGGGTCTTCCCCTGGAATGCTCTGGCCCTCCACATTTACAGCACTGCCCTTATTTTGTGTCACCAGCACAGTCCTACAGCAAGATCATCGATCCTGCTTGGTATTTTTATCAGTCTAAAGGTTTTGCCATGAGAAATTGTGCCAGTTACATGCCAGCAGTCATCTCCCTTTCTGAAGGGAAAGCTTTGAACAGGGCTATCCAACGTGGGTAAATCTGTTTATCCCTATACTGATTTTTTGTTGTTGTTGTTTTGGTTTTTTTTTAAATTTAAATTCAAAGATGTATCTGCAACTCATGTTCTCCTATCATATATTGTAAGGATGACGTGTCCCATGTTGGCTGAGAACTTAATGAACTCCAGACACCTGGGAAACCCCTGGATGTCACACCTTACTATATCTCCCATATATCAGCATAGGTTCCCTATATTTATAACCTCCTTTCTCTTTTACTCTGACTCCATGCAGTTTTTTTGACACGATTAATGTTGATCTTTCTACAGGACTTGTTTCCATCTGATCTCTCAGCAGGACAGGAGAGAAAAGGAATAATGCGAGACCTTAGCTACTTAATGTCGAAAAATCCAGAGAATCTCCTGTTTTCTTGTATCCTGACTGTCCCACCGATGGTGAGCATTTCAGAGGAGGGGTCCTTTTACAAACAGACCTGTTTCCCACCCTCTTTTTTGGCACTTCTTAGAAGGCCTCTTTGGAAGGGACTAATGGCCCTCTGGGACAAGACCTCTCCTGCCAATAACCATAGGTCAAAAGTTAAACTGAGCAGTGGAGAATGAAAACCGGATAAAATACACTATAAATCTTGACATTCTAATTGAGAACTGTCCAATGCAAACTGCAGTGGTGTGTCTGGTTTACCTCAATGCTCTACAAGAGACCAGATCCTGCTTTCCTTAATGGCTTGAAGAATCCTACTGATTTTTACAGGGACTTCTCACTTGATTAAGACAAGCAAGATTTGGTCTTTGAAAAGACTTCAAGTTTGATAGTTAATGCAATTTCTGCCGCCGTAGGAGCAGAATGATGGTTTTGATTTCACAGTAAAGGCACGTTCATCTCATCTTTCAGGCCACAGTGACATGACTGTGTATGTGTGTATCTGGGGAGAGAAATTTGCAGGACAAAAAGATCTGTGGACAAATACAGCTCATAAAGAGAATTTTTTTCTGAGGTGAAATTTGCCTGAACATAACATGCCATCTAAGATGTTTTATAGATATTTTTGCTCTCTGAGGTAAATGGGGGAGGATTACACCTATTTTACAGATTGGTGAAATCAGAGCATAAAGAATTTAAATGACTCACCCAAGATTACACAATAACTCAGCAGCAGACCCCAGCAGAGCCTGGAGTACCAGTGCTTGGAACACTGACCCAAACTGTCTCCTTGGCCTTGTCATGTCTGTCAGACATTCATCATTTTCAGACACTTAAAATACAGAATCAAAAATAGCAGAACAGATCTTGTTTATTCCTCTGCTTATATATTAAACATAAGTTTGCTTTCAGTGAATAATTTTGTTGTTTATATTTTCATGGGAATTCTAATCTTTGAAGCAACTCATTCCAGACTTTTGCTATTCTCTTTCACAAAGCAACACATAGATACTGAAACAAAACTCTCGCCGCTACAAGCAGACCACTGTGGTTCCCATCCTGGAAGCTCAAGAGAGCTATCCTGTAACATTAGGCTACAACAGCATTTTATTAATGTTACACCTTAGAGCTCTTCTCTGAATAGGAAACTTTCCTCCAAATTTATTTGAAATTATATCCCTGTGCCCTGAGCTAATTTTTTTTCAGCCTGGTTAACATCATAAAATGGATCATTAATATGTCCTTTGAAAGTGATGCCAGTTCTGTGTAGCTCATGTGGTCTGTATGTGCTGGTGCAAAGAAATTTGCTTCTACTGTACAGGATGTGTGTGCCAGAGAAGAGAGAGGGGGTTAAGAAAGGCAGAACATATACTGGAATGTAGTGGCATAACAAATCCATCCCTAATCTTGAAAGCTCCATAGTGCATGAGTAATGAAACTCAAGATGAATTATTACATCTTGCACTCATAATTTACAGGTACGAGTGTATTATCTTACAGCATAAATATTCCATTTAGGCTTTGTGATGGGGTTTTTCTCCATATAGGAAAATAAAAGTAGTATTAGTCACATGTCCATAGCTTTGTCAGTGGTTGCAAAATGTTTTTCTTTCCAGGAGGAAAGCGTACTGAATAATGCAACACTTCTGTTTAGGCTGCTTTTTCATACATTGACACTTTCCAAATCTAGAAACAGTTCTTTTAATTTTAAGGGCTACAATGTCTGCTCCCTTTATTCCTGCCCTTTATCATCTTACACACCATGTTCTTATAGACAAGGGGGGAAAAAAAACATTCCAGTGTCTAATAAATCTGAAATCCATCAGGGGCTGCAAAGTGTTCATTTTCCTGCCTTGGTTCAGATCGTGTTACATTCAGCAGCACAACAAATGCACTTTGTGCACCAACACCGATGCATTAGGCACTTTCGTTCATTTTTCCAGGGTGGGAACTAAATCCATTTTTTCAGAGTTTTGAAAATTTTTAACAAAGAGAATGGCTGCACAATTGATTCCCAAGCAAGGAGAGGGGGAAATCACATTACAATAGCTGTTTCTGAGCAGAATTTTAATATTGCTAAAGGACTTTAAAAATATTTTGTGCTTCAATACTTCTCTAGCATGCAGTGCTCTACCTTTGGTTTTCTGAGCTAATTTATGAGAAACTTTCTGTATGCAGGTCTCAGTAGTCCTGTTTTTGCTCTTAGACCTTTTGCTGCCTGCTACAGTGAAGTTGCACAAGCTGTGCTTTCACAAATGGGAATTTTACTTTTGTTCTTTCCTGTTGCATTTCCCTAAAATAAAATATTTTGGAGAGGGAAGAAAAATAGTATTTTATTACTGTTTGTATAAGGAAATAATGTAATGTGGGGCCAACTCTTTGGGCACACCAGGACTAATTTTCTAATACATGATCTCACAAGTATGAGAGATTTTATTTCAATGAGCTCAGTTCACAGCTACAGACCTAAAAGAGGAGTAGATTAATAGGTGTCAGGCAATTTAATAGTTTCTTTCTGACCCTTGTAGACAGCGTTTTTTAGAAGAGCTGAGCCCTCAGCAAGGTGAGTTCTAGAAATCAGAATCCAATTATACTTCTAAAAACAATAGCACTTTTCTCAGATACCTGCATCTGAGTTTCTGGTTCTGTGAAAGGGAAGCATTAATAATGAGCTTAATCATTATTAGTGAAATGGTCAGGGAAATACATCTATGAAATGCTTTTAGATTCAGGGATGCAAAGAAACATTAAAACAAATAAATTATTTATGGAACAGACCTGTCAAGTTTTAAAATGTCCATGGAGATAATATTTCAAAATTTGTTCCACACAAAAATTAAGTTGCATTTATCAAGAGCAGAACTATTTGCAGAGCGAATAGTGACCAGTGTGTACAGCTTAAGGAAGAAACTGTAGTTTTAGCTGATGTACCTGGGGCGCTTCCATATGGCACAAGTTTTCAAATCTGCAGAAACAAAAATTGAAGGGCAATAGCAAAGAAATAGAAAAGGAGAGGTGTTCAAAGACAAACTTTCAAATGAGCACATGCTGATCTGAAAGATCTGAATTTGTGTGTACAGAATTTAGAGGGGGGTTACCTTCACACTTGAGCATTTTCCTACACACCAAAATGAGGCACTTACATATTGGCAGATTTGAAAACGGGGGCACTGAGGATCCGTGGGGCAGAGCTGCCATCAGGGTCAGGTCTCAGGATTCACTGTTGTATTAACATTTGGTCTTGTCCTCAGCTTAAACAGAACAGACAGCAGAGCAAACACTCCAGCCCATCCCAAATTCAGCTGCTGTGCTGGATTAAACAAGACCAGAATTCACTCCTCTTACTGCAGGTAAAAAAAATAAATTATGTCTTCCATGTTACTTCTGCCAGAAAGGTGAGGTTTTTTCCCTCCATCATTAAGTCTGATATTTTGAGGGTGCAGTGGACACCTGTGCATTGAAGAAGGTGCTTTTGCTGCACACAATTTGCATCAGGAGCAACTTACCAAACGTGAAAAACCGTAAATGGTTACCAGAGTTTCCTTTGAAAAGACCATGTTCCCAGTGCTGCCATGAAATACTTGCCTGAGGAAAAGATGTTACGGTCATTTAAAAATCATAGATGGTACCAGGGAGGTAGCAGAGGGAAAAGAGCACTGTGGAGAGGGATTTCAAGGAAAAATGTCTCATGGTCAGTCCTTTCTCTGCTGGCCTTTGGGTGGCCAGCAACATCACTGCTTTAGTTGTAAAGAGTCCCCCATTTAAGCTAAAGAGGATGGTCACATTTTAAAGCAGAAGCGTGTTTAGAGCTGCAGTCCCCAGTGAGTATTTCTTAAGAAACGGTTGAAACTGTCAGTATTTTAGGAAAGCTGAAGGTATTGCAGCCATTTCCTATCTGATGATGTCTCTAAGTATGAAAGGTAATAGGACTACTTTGAGCAGATTAGGTTAAATACTAAACTTGACTTCGTTAATGCTGATGGAAACACAGAGCTCAGTATTCTGTGCAAAAATATATTTTGAAGGAAAACCTCCTTTAAAGTAAGACTATACCAGTTCAGAACTGTTAAATTTGATACTGTTGTAACATAACACATTTCAAAACTGAGTGTCAAGAGGTAGAAATGTTCCAGTCCTGTAAGAGCAAATTCATAAACTTTGACATTTTTGGTGGTCTTTGTTCCTACTTTTTACATGAATTTCCATCAGAAAGCTTTGTGTGGGAAATAAGTGTGGCAAAGGATCTTGAGGCAAGTAATTATTCAGTGATTATTTTAGGCTTGTTATTAAATAGTGAGCGAAGCAACCATCATTTATCTTTGGCCTCTGTATTTTTGTTTGCAGTACAAAACTGCAACAGAGAGCTCAGAGAGTAACCTTGTTGCCTGAGCAGTACTGGCATCCCTGATGATTCTTGCACACTAACAGGGTAATAATAAACAGAAATGCCTTTTGAATTACAAGTTCCATTGGAATCACAGGGGGAAGGTCAGTGTTCACCAAATTGAGGAAGACAAAACTGGCATGAAAGGAATTTTATGTTCGAGCTTCTCAGAGGGGATTAGAAGTGCTTTCTTAATAGTGACTGAAAGGGAGCTGGAATGGTGTCACTGAATGTACAGACATTGCCCTGCTTATGCACATCCACACACAGCCACCACATACAGCAGCACAAGGACCAAATGCATGAGGCTGCTGCAGGGTTTGAGGGGGTTTTAAAATACATTTTTTTCATCCTTCATCTCCACATGCTAAATATATAATAAGATACCTTGTTTTCTTGCCCTGCAGACCCACATGACCAAAATGAGGGACATTAGTAAGTGTTAGAAAAAGTATTCAAGTGTGAAATGAATTTCTCAAACATTAATAAGTATTTCTAGAACCTCAGTTTCATAATTTGACAGTTCCACAGTTAATAAATCACAGCAAAAGGAAAGTGTGATAACAGCAGAGCAAAAGGAAGCCTGGATCTATGAAGTGCAACTGAGGGATAAGTGAAAGAAGCATGCTGATGACCCTGAGTTTACTTTTGGGTTTTCTGAGCTTTCACTCAATTAAATTCATTCCTCTCCTCTAAAGACCTATTATGTGCCTTTACCTACGTTCCTAACTGATTTTTCTTGTAATTCAGCTCCTTTGCCAAGTTATTTCCATGATTTAAGGAGTACTGATTAAAAAAAAAATATATATATAGTAACACTGAGATGAAAGGAGCATCCACACTGTATTCGAAAAGGTTTTCTGAAGAGGTGGGTTGATTTTAATTAACTTCCTGAATGAAACAATTCAGGTCTGGAGCTGGCAATCTCCAATAATCACTTTTTGGCCTCTGGATGAAAAAGAGAGTCAATTACACAAAACAATGCAACGAAAAGGCAGTCAATGGAAGGAAGTAGTTCTGTGTATTACAGCAGTACACACATTAAGAGAGGCCCAGCATCCAGAGGCTCAACATGAGATTAGTCCCCACTGCAGTAGACACTAAATACACATTGGAAGAGACAGGCCCTTACTCCAAAGCTTATCTTCTCTGCAAGACTAGTTCCTGTTTATATATTTTGAGCATTTCCCCTGATTCAAACTATATGCACAGAAAAAGCCATAACTTTATTGTGAGTTGCTGTCCCAGGAGTCCCACAAACTGCAGTTCCAGTTACCCAACAGCTGATGTGACCATTCTGAGATGTGAACATCACTTGGCATCACTCAACCATTCCTTCACCCCTAAATCTTACCCTCTGCACCACCTTTTGTGTGCTCGGAACAAAAGGTGGCTTAGACCATATTTTCCGTAGGTGGAGCTACTACAGAACTTGAGAAAATGCCCAAAATCTTCCAGTTGCCATTAAACAAGACAGATAAGAATGAGAGGGGGAAAAAGAGTCTGACAGAGAGAATGCCTCGCCCAAGAAGTATTCAGATGTTTGTTCAGTCCTTGCCCCTACAGCATCCACAGCAGCACAGAACATCCTCACTTCAGACTCACATTTGTGCTACTGCACCTTCAACCTGCCCAGCAAAGCTCCCAGACTTCTGCTGAGCAGGGAGGGTTGTGTTCAACCTGCCCTGGGAGAGAGAGAAAACCCTTGTGAGGGAGTTCCGAGTCTGAGCGCTGTCACCTGTCAGTTCCACTGGCATTAATGTGGTAATTCTGGGTTAGGATTTGGTGTAGGAAGGCATCCTCAAGCAGCAGAGCACATTGGTTTAAAAGCAAGCATATTTATGAAAGGTTGCCCTGGAGCGGTTGTTTTTATTGATATAATTCAAACCAGAATCTGACCCACTGACTCTAAGGCCAGAATACAATTACTCAATGGTTTAACCAGCAAGGTAGTATCTGTGGTAAGAAAATAAAATTGGCTTTTAAAAGTGATATTTCCTTCATGACTCCTGCTATATTTCTCCTTTTGTCAGCAGAATTAGTGAGTTAAGGAGTAAACAGAAAGGAGCTGTGGGAAAAGTAGAGAGGCTTCAGGGTTGTGCTTTTATCAGAATGTCATATGTCCCATTGCTTCATTCTGAATCACCTGATCTAGGGATTTAGCAAAAGAAATTTTGAGACACTTGAAAAATGAATGAAAATTATCCTGAATGGGAGGAAGAAAAGCTTAAAGTAAATAGCTTAAGTCAATCTGTCCAAATGTCACTTGTAAGGATGGCTCTGCTCTGCTTAATGACAGGAGAGCAAGGAAGGTAAGGGGGAGGAAGGGACCCTTTTTGAAGGGCTGTTGTTCTAATGTACCTGTGTTTATTTTAAAAGCTTTTCAAGGAGGTAGGGAGGGAAGCTACTGTCTCTCAGTGATAAAAGTTGAGTGATTGAAGATCCCATTTGGGGGCAATCTGTTCTGTGTCTCTGTAGTTGCCCACAAAGTCCCTGATACACAGGTAAAGCAAGCCCAGGAGAGCATGGCTGATGAGAGAGGACTAAGAACCAGAACTCCTGGACTTTATTTCTGGTTCTAACACTGACTGAGTGTGCAGGCAATTAATGTGGAAGTTTAGTGCAACCACCTCTCTGGGAAATGGGGACCACAGTCTCCTTCCTGAGACAGGGACGCAATGAGGCTGAAGGAGTGTCGGCCAAGCAGATTGCGGTCATGGTGAAAAGCAGCTCAGGCACATAAAATACCTGGTAGTTAAAACGGACCAGTGTGCAGAGCAGATCCTGACTGAAGGAATTCTAATTCTTGTAACATATCTGTTCCTGTTCTAATTAGACATGGTGTGTGAACACCTGCACCCACCATCTCCCTGTTATGTGGCAAATAATCTCATCGTTTATGGCTCTTCTATTACAAAGGGATTCTTTCCCAGTGTCTGATATTAAATATCAGGCTTGAGTCTACTCTGCTGTGTGTGAGCCAGTCTGTTTTAAAAGACAAAAGCTTTTGCTTCAATTGCTGTCATGTACAGACACTGTAACCTGGCTCTTGTGGAGAAAGCTGGCTGTGGAACATCTCCCGGCAGGTTGCTGAAGATAAAGGTATTCTTGGTTTTAGTTCCAGGAGATTGTTCTGCCAGAAGTTCAGAGTCAGTTCCAGCACTCGCTGACCCCCGCTGTCCTCACACACCTCAAAATGGCCCTTATTTAGCAGAGAGGAAAAATCTCTTTCTCCCTGCCTCTCTCCTGTGCTCTCTCTCATGTAACGTTGTCCTTTACGAACAATGACATATTCTCACTGCTTCTTGTATGCCCTTCCATTGAGATGAAAAGCTAAGTCCAGATTTGTTTTTGCTGTCATTCCAAATGAAGCCAGAAGAGCTATTCTGGGAATCATCTGCACTCTGCACTTTACCTAAACAAATTTGAAAGGACAGGTTTTTGAATGCAACTGATCCTGCAAGGTACACAGGGTCTTTAGTCAATGAGAGAGAAGGACATTCACAGCCACGCTGGGGAAGACTGGGCTTTTTCATGGCACATGCAAAATGCTTCCAGAACTGAATTTTCTTCATGTTTTGGGATGCGATCAAATTAGTTCTCAGAAAACGTAAGAAACAAGAGAAAGAGGGAAACAGAGGAAGAGAGAGAGAGAGAGAAAAAGAAAGAGAGAGAGAAAGAAAGAGAGAAAGAAGAGAGGGAAAGAGGAAAAAAAGGAGAGAAAGAGATAAACAGAGAGAAAGAGAAAAAGAGAAAGAGAGAGAGAAACAGAGAAAAAGAGAGAGAGAGAGAAAGAAAGAAAGAAAGAATGAGAGAAAAAAAGAAAATAAGAGAGAAAGAAAGAGAGAAAGAAGAGAGGGAAAGAGGAAAAAAGGAGAGAAAGAGAGAAACAGAGAGAAAGAGAAAGAAAGAGAAAAAGAGAAAGAGAGAGAGAAACAGAGAAAAAGAGAGAGAGGGAGAGAAAGAATGAGAGAAAGAACGAAAGAACAAAAGAAAGAACGAAAGAATAAAAGAAAGAAAGAAAGAAATCCTGTAGAGAAAACAATGAAATCAGAAAAGTCTGAGGACATGAGGCCAAATCTGGGAATACAGATCCCTAGGCACTGGTCCTACCCAGTCCCCAACGCACCTGGTGCCAGAAGGATCAGATTTTCACACACATAGAGCACTCTGACTGTGCTCAGCAAACTGAGCTGTTTTGCAAATCTGNAGAAAGAGAAAGAAAGAGAAAAAGAGAAAGAGAGAGAGAAACAGAGAAAAAGAGAGAGAGGGAGAGAAAGAATGAGAGAAAGAACGAAAGAACAAAAGAAAGAACAAAAGAACGAAAGAATGAAAGAAAGAAAGAAAGAAAGAAAGCCTGTAGAGAAAACAACGAAATCAGAAAACTGAGGACATGAGGCCAAAGCTGGGAATACAGATCCCTAGGCACTGGTCCTACCCAGTCCCCAGCACACCTGGTGCCAGAAGGATCCGATTTTCACACACATAGAGCACTCTGACTGTGCTCAGCAAACTGAGCTGTTTTGCAAATCTGATAATTTTTTGGTGCGGTTAAATAGGAATTGTGTTCTTAGAAGGCAAGTGCCCAAAGACTTTGAACAAATTATTTTACATTCATGTGACAAATCCTTGTGTGGTTTTGTCTTGTTGCTCCCAACCCAGTACTTTATTTTGGCCTTTTTACTTTACTGTGACAAGAGCCACCTTAGAGTAATTCTAAAAACTCTTTAAAATGCCTCATATTTTCTATGGCCAGGTTTCAACAGGGTGAACAGGAGTCAGAGGCAGAGGAGATGACAGATAAATTACTGATAGACAGTATAGACAATAAAGAAAATGAGGAAGAGGCGTTTGAACATCACACAGAATGGGAACAAGGAACTTTGAAAAGTCATAGATGGAAAAGAGAATGCTTCTGGAGACAGGGAAAGACCTAATGAAGGTAGAAGCAATCTTCTCATGGAATTTGATGGAGATTGGAATCTTCATCAAGCATTTTTTTCCTAGTGAGTGTCATGAGACAAGAGGAATTACTCCTTTGAAAACAGGCAGTTCAAGAACTACAAAGTGAAATTATCACAAACAGATTAGGTTAGTTTATTAATACTAAAGTTCCCCACTATGCTGAGGCATTTTCCTATCTTTTCTATGACTTGTAGTAAATGAACACAAAATTTCCTAGAAATAAGCCTGACCGCTGTCTCAAAGCCAAAACAAACAGCATCACCCCAGCAAGTCTTCAGATAAGTTTGGATGGTGTTTAGCACCAATCTCAGCACAGAATTCCGGAACAAGGAGAATCAAAGCTCAGCATGGCGCAGCTCAGGAAGTTTGAATTTGAGTTAGGTTCTGTGTCCCACCTTCATTTTCTCTAGCTCACCACTGGAATGAACCACAAAGGGCAAAGAGTCACAGATTCTGACCCCTCCAATATCTGTCCATGTGAGTTGGGCTCTTTGTCCTTGAGGATCTCTGGCTGTCACTTAACGGAGCTGCAGCCCAAGAAGGGAGACAGATGGTACTGATGGGCTGAAATTATACTCAGCTAAGTGCAAAGCTATAACTGCTATTTGTCATTCTAACATCACTGATTTGTCTAGAGAGAAAAACAAATAACTTGTTGGGGGAGTAAGCAACCGCCTGGCTGTGGCCAGGCCAGATTGGAAGTGGGTGTAAGGCTCAGCACACAGAGACCCAGGTGCCATCAGCACTCGAGGGAGGCTATTAGGATGTCATTTCAGTTTCTTTCTCTGTCTATCTCGCTCTCTCCGTTCGCTGTGGAGGTGGAAGGTGCGTGTGTTGTGAGGTGAACTGGGGAGTGAAGATAAAAATCTGTGGTAAGGAAATGCTACAGCTTTATCTCTGTTCTTTGATGTGGCAGGACAAATTAATTGATAACAGAACCAGCCAAAGCAGATGTGGTCATGGCCTTCTGAACTGCCCTATTGCAAGGAAAGGGCCGAGCAACATCAAAGACAAAGGTCAGCCAGCATTCCCCAAGCATAAAAAGACAAATCATGACAGGCAAATAGCTCAGGCTGCCATTGGAAAGGAGTTATTACCACAAAAGATGATGTCTGGCACATGGCCACTATCCCGATCAGCTGGACATGGTGGCTTCTCTTCTCTGCCATTTCCTTCTGTACCCAAAGGCAGAGTCTGGGCTTAACATTTTCCTGTAAAAGTGACTGTCACTTTGTGTGCAGTGGCACAGGAGAATTAAAGCACGAAGCAGAATCCAAGGACTTGACCAAAGCCTGTGCAATGGGGTTAGAAAAACAAGTTCAGTTATTTCAAGTCCTCTTGTATCCATGTCTTTTGAAATTACAGTAAACTTATTTGTTCACTTTCTACAAACAGTAAAAAGATTTGGTTTCTAGTCCCAGTTCTACCATTTGCTGGCTGCACGCCTTGAGCAAATCAGTTCTTCTCTTGTGTGTGACCTTCTTCTAAACTGGAGGTGACAAAGAAGTCCACTCTGAGACCTCCGGAGCTAATAGAACTCCAGATGATATTAGTATTTTATATTGAGTATTGTTTGTTTCAACCATTCCCTTTACTGTTTTCTCTGAGTATCTTGATATTTTTCTAACATGCTCATGATCCATAACAAACATTTCAGGAATCACCAAACACTAAACACTCATAGCAAAGGAGCTGAGTGTCCAGCAGTTCTCAGGTTGGTTTCTTTGTTCCCGGTTTCTCTATCTGAGAACAGAAATATTTGTCCTTCAAATACTGTGACCTTCAAAGCTGAAACCTTCACTCCCTTAGCAGGTAGTTATTAACAAACTTGGGGTTTATATGCTCCCTTTTTCCATTGTACCGGATTCCTTATATCTTTTAATGTATTCATTCTGGCATCACCATGCAGCATCGGCGTGGTATTGTAACCCAGCATGCCATTAATCCCTTTTTCTTCACCTGCTGTCCAGGTGTTTTTCCCAGCCATGTCTCCATTTCTCATCAGAAGGAGATCCTGACACTTACCTCATTGCTTTACTGCTATTAAGAATGCTAGCAGACCAAGAGATTCTGGCTAGAAGGGAGACACAAAACTTTGCAGCCTCGTTCCTGGACATCCCAGGACATGGAGCCATGTAACAGAGAGAGCTGCCCCACAACTGAAATATAACCAGAATGTCTAAATGACTGATCCACCCTCATCAGGGAAACCTGCAGCTTATCAAGGGCTCTGATCACATATTCCAGGACTTGATACAGGGCTCTAGCTGCTCTCCCATCATTCGCATGAGCAGAGCCACTCCACAGGACACCGACTATCTTGGAATTAATTTCTTTTCACTTCAGTAAGACAGTTCAGCAGCACATCTCGGTGTTCTCAGGCATCCCAGGAGAGTTGCACAGCACTGGCTACCAAGAGATGCTCAGTTGTTCCACTTTTAAGTGTCCTTGTGCCCATTATAACATTGTAATAAAAATAACCAGAAGCGGGTATGTGTTCCCAGCAGGCATCAGTGATTCATAGCAAACTGTAAAAACCAATGCATGACATAGATAAAGGCATTTGAAGCCCCAAGACACAACTGTGGTGTGTGTGTGCACCCTGGACTACGTCACCAGGAACCAGAGGACTGCAAAAGCTTATCCCCCATAGCGAGCAACAATAACTCGGTGGGACAGGTCACATTTGTCATCAGCCAGAGCCCGTCCTTCTCCTGCACAGAAACTTAAAGGAGATATCACAAAAGTAGAAAAGCTCTGGGAGGCAGCCCGGACAATGTTCTCTGAAGTTTTCCTTCAAGGAATACAGGCAGGTTAAACCACAATGCTCCTCTTTGCTCCTCTGTAAAAGCAGAGGGATGTCAGCTCTCCCCAAGGACCTCAGCTCTCCACTTGCAGACCTGTGACTCCCTTGGGGAAGGGAATATCTTGACCACAATGTGATGCCTACTTGTTTTTTTGTTTGCTTTTGTTTATTTGGTTGGTTGGGTTTTTACTGGAGACAAGGGTTGAGTGGCTTTTGTCGCTCTCCAGTGTAACCCTGCAGACATGGAAAGTTACGCTGCAGGGAAAAGCTGGATCAGGGAGGGTAGCAAATTTGTCACACTAGAGAAATAAAGTGTTTTGTACTTAGTGGGATGTTTATAGACATGAGAGCAGTTACACCTTCTCAGACCTAAAAATAAGCTCTACTGGTTTCAGGGGGAACACTCTCGTTTACAAAAGTGAGAATCCAACCCACTGAAGTTAATTCTGATTTAAATTCAGTGTAACTGCAGGAGAGTTAGACCCAACCAGTGCAGTTCTGGCAAGTCTGAGGCAAAGGGGAACCAGTGAAATTTGAAGCTGGAATGTGAGGCAGTACCAACCTGGGCCGTGGGTAGTCACACGAGGAAAGCTGGTCCTGGGTCTCCAAGCGACCCTCATTCATCTACAGCTTCTCTTTGCCTTGGCTTTTCTGTCTGTCAGGGTGGGAAAGTGACATTGACCCTTTTTTGGAAAGTGATGTGACAAGCACAAAGTATTAGACAGCTGTGGGAAGCACTGAGAGATCTCTCGGAATTACAGATACAGAAACAAGGAAAGATTTTGTCAGCTGGATGCAAGGACTAAAAAAAAAAGTCCTTCTGACATGCTATTGCTGCTGAAGTACCCTCCCTGGAGAGGTCTGGCGAGGGCATTTCTCAGTGCCCACTCTTTATGTGAACTCCTCCGCATGCCTCAATCCTAACCCAGCACAGCAGAGACTCATCCTATTGTGTTAAAATCAAATGCACTTACAGGTAAATGTCACTCTGCCATAAAAAGAAAGGAAACCACTTAACTTTCTGTTTCTTTGTCTACCTGCCTCCATAATAGTGCTTGTCAATTTACATTATTCATGACTACCAGAGAGAACTTTAAATGTATCTTTCAATGGAATATAATGCAAACAGTTTTCTGTGTGGGCAGGGTAAAACAAAATAATAATTACAATACACGATGATAGTGCTTATAACAAAATATTATTTCCATAAAAAGACTTCTGTGGCAGGATTACATTCTCCAGCAACAATAGAAAATACCAAGAAAGTAAAATATCTCTGTTGGCGTGTTAGATTCTATCAATGACACTGATGGTTTCATTGTCTAAATAAACATTGTGTGTAGATAAAGTGTGACCTGCAAAGTGAATCATTAGATTGACAGGATAAGGCAAATCAACTTTCTTCTGTCTTTATGCCTCCCACCCGACTCATAATCAGACTTCTCCCTATGTGGGCACTCCAACCGCAAGCATCTGTCAGGATCAGCTATTCTTGTAGTTTAGGTTTGGGAGGTTATGATAATCTGACAAAATTGCATCAGTCCATTTCAGACATTTTTCCCTCTCTTTTCAGCAACGTGACTACTTAACATTATGTCTTTAAATGAATATTAGCATAGGTAATTTGATTTTGCAATTTAGGATGGTGCCCTACGCTGTGTGTCTGCACATACCTGTGTGTAGCTGTCACATGTGTGGAATCTACTCAGAAAGAACACACATGATTATGTAGCTACCCCAGCCTAAATCAGTGAATAAAAAACCTAAAGGGAAGATTTTTCACTGTCCTAGCTGAGCTTCTGCTGGTTTTCCTGGTAGATTTATTCTACTTTAAGGTGAAGTAAATACTGCTGGATTAAAGGTCTCAGTATTTCAGGTCCCAAAAGATGTGTGAAACTCTAAGAGGATACTCAAGAGTATCTAACATATTAATTAACTCTACTGTCCAGAGCCAGAACAATAAATACTAAGGCGGTAGAGTTGGCATGAAATAACTAAAGTAAAATCTTGCCCAAACTCACAGCTCCAAGTGAATCCAAAAGACAGCTGACTGCCTATGGAAGGGAAGATGACAGGGACATATTCTCCTACAGCCTTCATCAGCTCGTCCCACAGGTCACAGGCCACACAGTGACAAGCACTTGATGCAAACAAAACTGTTACAAAAAATACACCTGTAGAAGTGATTGGACTGTGTTGCACTGTGTGAAAAATGACAACCCAGAACATCACCTGCCTACCTCCAGCTCCTCTGAAATTGCCACTGTTAAGAATTTTTTGGCAATATTTTTACTGCTCCCATGTTACTACAGAGTCTTGATGAACCCCTTTTTATTCGTCTTCCCCAGGACTCTGGTGACCTTTCTGTAGGGTGGAAATGCTTTCAGAACCCATTAATCTCTCCTCTGGGGTGTGTAGAGAGAACCCATGGAGAGAAAGGCTTCCACGATCTTCCTCAGCCCTGTCAACAAAGATCAGAGCCAGAAACTGGGTTGCTTTCTTGGCAATGCACAGGAATAAGCACAAAGCTATTACAGGGCAGGGCTCTGTAAAGAGGAAGGGCTGAGAAACACCAAATGGAAAAGCAATGCTGCTCAGTAAATATTGATAGATGTTCCCTGCTCTCCCTCCACCTCTGCTGCTCCCCTTCCCCACTGCCTTTCAGGCTGTCACTCTGCAGACTGGAACATTGCTTCCCTTCACCTGAGGGCTGTTCCATTTAAAGCAGGTTTCCACATTTGCTCTGGGAAGTGAAGGGGTAAGGGAGGTGGTAGGAAACTTTCCACTCAAGACTCCCTGCTCAAGGACAGCAGTGCAAATGCAACCCCAGCTTCCTGCAAGAAATGAGGTGAAAGGTTTTGTCAGTGTTGATCAGTGTTCATTTCACTAGTACTGATTTCCCATTTTGGTGGAGAGATCAAGGGCTGAATGCTGAATAGCAGGAAGACTAGACCAAACTTTCTTCTCAGGAGATGATCATTGCAGGTCAGGCTTGAAGCATATTAGCTGGGTATTATAGAAGAAGAAATGCTGAAACTCCTGCTGTGCCTGTTTGGCAGATAAAGAATTTCAAGCTCTGGGGCAGACAGATCAACAATAAATTCATATTAAGAAGTGTCTGTGAGATTTGCTAACGACTTCAGGTACCTCAGGGCCAGGACCGTGGCCTTTCATGTGTTTATAAAGCACACAACTCAACAGAGCCCTGCTCTGAGCAGGGCAGCCATGTTTCTGCAGCACAGGTAGGAGCTGTACATCATTTCTGTGGGCAAACACGTGTGCCAGAGGAGCTGTACAGGTTCAGTACAGCCCTTAGACTGGTTTCAGTGCTAAAAGGCCTGCCCAATCTTCTCTCCCTTCCACCGAGCAAGGGCTTCTGCCCAAACATAGAGAGGGGGTGATGGTAAAGTCCTGGACAACAGCTGAGAGCTGAATTCAGCTCTGGTTGTCGCAAACTCCAGAGTGAGTCCAGTTCCTGCTTCACCACAAGTTTGGTTCTTAACTGAAGTGAAAGAACTTGGTGTGGGATGCTCTGAAAGTGTCTAAATTATTTAAGAGTGAGAGAAGTGACTGAAACCTGCTGTGCTCCAAATCTTCTGACCCTCAGAGCAGCACAGCTCTTCTCTCTGAACAGCATCTCTCAAACCAAACTGAAAATTCAGCATAGAAAGGTGCTGTGAGGGTGAATTTGATGGCTTTTGCAGAGCACCAACATAAATATTGAGTGCCAGTTTGCTACTACTCTGTGCAGGCAACAAAGGGAGAGTGAGGTGAGGTGGAGGAACAAGGTTCTCTCACTAGATTGCTTTCAGTCAGCCGCCTCTGCTTTTGCCATGCAAAGTTGAGGTAGAACTCCCCATTCTGCTACCCCTCCCTGTCATTCTGGCTTCCTGGCCGCTGCCAGATTTCCTCTTTCAAATCAAACAGGTTCAAAAGCAAAAATCTTCCCTTGAACAGGGTGTTCATGGAGCTCTGTCGGGTCGAGCAGGATTGGAGGCCAGCGCACTGTCACGTACCAGAGGGGAAGCAGAGGGACACATGGCTGCTCAGACTTTGTATGGACAGCAAATTTATCCTGGCTTCAGGAGGTCTTGCTTTCTCTGCCCCCTCTCCATCATAATTAGACACATCAAAGAGCTGATCTGTCATCTGAAATGGCAAGATGCCTAACATTTATATTAGAAGGAGTCAAGCCCCAAGCAAGCAAAGATCAAGAACAGGATGGTGAATGTGAGGGGGAGATTGGAAGTCTGTCTGTGGACCTCAAGGAAGCTGAAGCGATGGAAAATGTACAAGCAGAGAAGAAAAGGCAATCAACCTTCCAATTAAAATCCCCAAGGATGAGGGTTTTGTCTGTGTTTGTATTAATCAAGGATAAGAAATCAGACAACTCAATGAGACAGGAGGAATTGTAGTGAGAAGCAAAGGACAGGAAAAAGCTGGGGGTCACTGGGGGATGGGCGCACACAGGAAGAAAGAAAACAATGACTAAAAATTTAACTACAAGGTGCTTAAAGGAAATAAAAATCTCCCCAGGTGTCGGGAGTGTTCTGAAAGCAAGACTGGCTTTACTCACCCCTCGACCTAAGCAGCAGGCTTTCTTCAAAGCACAGACCTACTCAAATATGCTTATGCAAAGAGCTTTTAAAGCTTTTATTGACAGCACTTAGCAGCTATGGCTTTCCTGAACCTCAGCTCGCCCGAGGTGAACACTGTGGGTTTAATGCCTTCCTCTGGTCAGTGATGCTGCCCTTCAGTCCGGGGAGATGCTGGGCTGGAGCTGGGTGCAGCACTGGGAAGGTTCTTGCTCACCTCTGGAGCTCTGAAGCAGGAGTTCTGCAGCTGTCCCTGCCTCTTGCACCCACCAGGAGCAGATCTCAGTGAAACCCATGGTGATTAGCCCAAGGCAGTCGATGGTGTCAGTGTCAGAGCCAGGATTAAAACTCCAGTGGTTTTTGGCTGCCAGTCTGATGCTCGAATCACAAGACCACACCTCTCATTATAAAATAATTGTCTGATTTTCCCTTTGAAATCAAAGCTGTTTACAATTATATGGGAGAGAGCAAGAAAATGCAATCTGTGATGGCTCTCTTTAAAAGCATTTGCACTTTTTTATGTAAAAATTCAGTTTAAACAAACCCTGTGCGTGCAGTTGT
Source organism: Pardalotus punctatus (assembly GCA_013400915.1). NCBI lineage: Eukaryota > Metazoa > Chordata > Aves > Passeriformes > Pardalotidae > Pardalotus > Pardalotus punctatus. The sequence goes on from VZTX01011107.1 coordinate 220,958, forward strand.
TAGGGGACTTTATTTAATCCCTTCTTTTGCTTTTAATTTGACAGCAGGATTTCTCATCCCTTTTGGAGAAACTCTCCAGATTGAGGTGAATTAATGTGTTTTTATCTTATTGAGAACTGCTAATTGTGATGAATATAAAACATTACACTTCGAGCATAACATAAATGCTGACTGCTAAATGAGCAGCTAAAGACTCTGGCTGTGGATATCTTAGGAATTTATGATTGTTACATAGGTGCAAGTTTTTTTCTGAAATTGATTCAAAACAAGATCATAACACCATAAAAATCAGTGCTGAGCATGTGTTTCTGTATGAATTAGGTAATTCTCTATTGCTACCAATGAAACATTAAAACTTTTAACAACTGAGCACTCATGAGTAGTAAACCAGTGAGAGACAACCTACTGAATGCCTTGAACTTCCCTAAAAATCCACAGAGCTACTCTGGCATTTCAAGTTGTGCAAGTATCTGAATCCTGACTGAATTAGGCCTGATTTAGTGACAGAATGGGACACCACCTTTGGAGGGGTTTGACAGAGTTGTGCTGAAGCTTATTAATATTGAATAGACTTCAGCTTTCCTATATGGAGCCTAGGAGGGTTTTTTGATACATTGCACCTAATTTAGTTAAGGCACATCAGCAAGAGTCTTTCCCTCGAGTCTAAGGGGCTTTGGACAGGATCCTGGATACTTAAAAAGCTGTAGACAAGTCTGTATTGCAGTCAGCCTTCATATTTAGATGGTAATGTATATTGCTCATGGTTATTATGAAAATGATTCCAATTAGAGATACCAGATGCCGTGATATGAGGTAAGCTAAGGAAGCTGTCTTTAGCTAAGAAATCACATCCAGACCTATCATTAACAAAAAATGGCTGAAGCTGTTGATATTTAAGACTGCACATAAATATTAGTGGTGAAAAGCTGTGCAATATGGCTTTTCTAATATTTTATAACTCAACTCAGCAAGAAGCAGAAGATGCAGAAATGGTATTTTCAATACTGGCTTTCCTTCAAGTGAATTGCACTTCTTACAAGTTCCACAGCATCTCCTTTTTATAGATACATATTAGTTCATTAAACTATCATTGAAGCAGATAATCAGAACTAAAAAATACATTCTAAGTGCAAAGCCTTTGAGTTAACACCACTCTTGGAACTTTGCAGTTCTCTCCCCTGTGGAAACAGACTACAGACACCCGGAGGTAGATTACATTTTATTATCAGTGACTCCAGTCAAGTCCTCATTGACAAGTAAAAGTCTGGCTAAGAAAGAGAAGAGGAAGGGTAAAGGAAGGTTAAATTTAACCCCCAATAGTCAGTGTTCTGTGTATTTTTCTTTTTCTCCTTATGCCCTATCTGCAGGAACAAACTTTTTTCCAGGCTCAAACAGGGCTTGGGTGACATGTGCATATCCTCCCCTTCCTGGGTGGCATATCACAAATGTGTTGACACCAATCATGATAACCACACTTTGTTTTAGTGTTAAGCATAATGACAATGATGTAACCTGAGATAGGGCTGTATTGTAATTACACAGTTGTGCCAGTTATTACATAGTTATAACACAGATCAGCTCCTTGATCAGATATGCCCAGGAGCTTCTTTTGCTTTACGCCTAATGCAGGAACAGAAAACTAGATCCCTAATTAACTTTGATTGAACCTTGATTAGATAAGGGAGTGGGGCCAGTAGGCACCAAGCGGGCGGGGAAGCCAGCCCGTATGTAGATATGTTAAGCGTGTAGGCACCGTCCTGACGAGTCACAGGAAAGAGAAAGGAAACTCCCTTTTCAGGAATTGATACCTCCCGACAAGCACAAAGGAATTAGCCCAGACTAGCCCTCAGAAATGCAAGAAACTTCTCACCTTCCCCATCCAGCAATGCCCCCACCCTATTAAGATGAGATTCTCCGGCAATTCACCTTGGGAACAGATAGATTTCTATCGGTCTCTCTTGCCACCACAGGAGGGAATTACAGAGGGAGCTTTGCACAAAACACGATTATTTCTCCTAAGTATTCACTCTTCACTCCTTTATTTCTGCTTAAAGTGCTGAATTGTTCGTGCCACGCAAACAAAGTCCATCAGCCTAGGAAGAGTTTCATTGAGTACATGATTTAATAAAGGGGTGAATGATGCCAGATTCGGTTAACTGAACTCGGACAGCTCAAAACTAAAAAGCAACAGATGTATCTGAAGAGAACACCCACAATTTTGCTCCTGAGACAGGAGATGTGCAAATGCTCTCTCACTTCTCCAGAGCTGCTCTGGCTCTACAATAGCCAATTTTTGCAGCTAAATTTCAGTCTGTTTGGTAAAGACACTGACAAAACCCAAATCTTCAGTGTGGCAGGATGTATATTATGTGTATTATCCCTTTTCCAAGAGTAGAATAGCACATTAAAACTCCACATTTTTGTTGACTATACACATTTTTCTGGGAATTATCACTGATATAGACTCAACACGAACTCTAGGTTAACATCTCTTAAAATCTAATGATTACTACTAATCTAATCTATTTTGAACAAATAAATAAATACAACTTGAGACACTCTTGCAAACTTTCTTAATCAACTGAGTGATTTTTCCCCATACGTTTTACTGTCATATTAAATCCTAACGTTTTCACTGAGTTCTTTTTTTGCCAATATTCATTCCTGCTTGTGAAGACATTTAGTGTCCTTGACCATAGAACACTAGGAAAGTGCTGCTGTGGCATTTTGTACTACCCTGTACATGGGAGGGAGCATAAACCGGAGTTTTATAGAAGCAAAAACACGTGAGCCCTGTTCCAGCATAGTATTTAACTCCTGTTCAGTGAATATCACATTGACTTCTGGGAGGGTAACAAGTATGTGCCTACCATACTCCTTTGAAAGATTTTAAGTTATTTTAGGCCAACTTAGGTTTATTGACCCAAAGAGTGAAAAAAACCTCTCTCAAATAAAACCCACTTCAGTACCTGTTCCAGGGTGTGCTCTGAATTGACAGTACACCACTCTTGGTAGATGTTATCACACAGACTTCTCTCAGTCACTGAATTACTCTATTGCATGCAACAGCCACCTTTCAGTCCTTCAGCCTTTAATATTATCCAAACAAGATTTTTTTTTCTATAGGGCTGTGGACATATTCCTCAGTGAGAGCTGTTTATTTACCGAGTGTAGGCTTTCAGAGCCCTTTGATATATTAATTATCTGTGAGGTGTAGAAAAGCGACCATTTTTGTCAAAGGCAGGGAAAACGTATTCATTCCCCTTTTGCAACACTCAGGAGTGGCTGCAGTGTTCCCTTTCACACACATGACTGCACGAGCCCACAAATACAGATATGAGCTGAACATGGGCAGCTCATTGGCATGAGAGACCTTTCCAAAGGTGAATGAGGGAAACACGTGGAACCTGTTTGCAGGTACAGCTGGGGTCAGCCCTGTCAGCTCGTTCTGGACTACCTGTGAGGGACAGGGTTTAACACTTCCAAAACTCCGGCACTTCTGTTGCTTCCCTGTGTGCATTCTCCCTTCTGGCACCTTCTTGCAGTAGAGGACAGATCAGCCACACCAGAAGCTTTATCTCGAGCTTCATTCGGACTTCCAATGTCCAACAGTAACAAACACATGCTCAGCTTCGAGATGATGAGGAGCCTCCCTGTTTAATTCAGGATATGCTTCCACGCCGTGCTGAACCAGAGGCAGAACCTTTAGGCTTGAGCCACGTCTCATTTATGATTTTTCTGGTTGCAGGGCAAAGCAGTAATAGTGACACAATAGGAAAAGCATCCCGCAGACCTCTCAGGAGTGTGCAACAGCCACAGAGGCTCCAGTACAAATAAACTATCTGATGATACTGATTTGGTTTCTGCTGAGTAGGACCTTAGGAGTGAGATAACCAGCAGAGCTCCAAGCAGAGAGCTTGGATCTACATTTGTCCCACTCCAGTCATTTTCATTTCACATAGAAAGAACAGCTTAGCAGTTCTTCCTGCTTTACAGCCAGTGACACAGGACAGAAAGCTGTAATAAATGGTACAGAGAATTTGATGATCTGTGCTCCCAGTATTTGAGCCTCTGAAAAAATTATCTTTCATTTAGAGCTCTAAGGACAGACTGTTTGTATGAGCACAACACTGCCTTTCTCTCTTTTCCGTGGCATGGAATTCTTTTGCCAGAATTGGCTTCTCTTCCTGCTTTGACAAATCTACACAATTTCGGCAAGCTCTTCATTGACTGCCAGTGCTACCAATAATTCACCAGAATTGAGAAACTTTGTTGCTTTCATTCTGCACCACTAAATTATCTCGTGCGTGCCCGGATTTGTTCCATTTCTGGTTTACCTACTGGAGGCTCAATCCTACCCCAACACTGGGCTCTGTTTCCAGGCTTTTCAGAGTATGAGCCGTCCCAAGGATTTGGAGGGTAAGATAGTGGGTGTACACTAGGGTTCAATTAAGGACGCACTGCTGTGCATCTTGGAAAGGAATTAGAGACTTGCACGAACACTGTAAATTAGAAAACAAAAGCACTTGTTCATAATTTATTGAATTTTTAAGGCTTATGTAAAAATTTGTGATTTCTGATATGTCAGCTCTAAAAGCACCTTTTGCAGGATTCTGCACAGCACACACTACAAATGGTCCCTGGTTGAGCTGTTTGCAAAGTTATTATAAAACGAGAGGTGAGAGATGCAGGCTGGACTGCAGAGAGACCTCCTAGGATTCATTTTAGGGACAAGCTGCATGTACAGCAAGGAGGTGCTGCATAAAGCTGAAATGGCATTGCTCACATTAGCCTTAGTGCTTAGATTCAAACACGTATTAACCTGGGAAATAATATAAATGCCATTTGAAAGCCTATTCTTATAACATTTCTGACCCACTTCAGACTCCTTTTGGTAATCTGGGAAGGGACCTTTGTTCCCATGGCAGCCCATAATTTCCTGACTGAAACAGTTCGGCTGAGCTCTGAATGACAGAGTCAGGCATTTGGATGCTTATCTTGCTTCCAAGTGTTCCGAGGTTCCTCATTTCTCACTTATTGCACAATGCCCCAATCTCACTGTGAAGGTGAGAACTGGATCAGAAAGAAAATATAATTGCTTTTTTTTATTAGCTTATGATACAGTCCCGCCCTTCTGTGTTGCCAGCTTACCGAGTTATTCACAAATGATGATATACATAGAGGGAATTATATAATTATCAGCCTATAATTACAGGTATATAGATATATACATCCCCCTGGAGGAGAGCTGGGCTTGGCACATACCTGCTTGTAACGCTGAGTCTTTAGGGAATTCATGCCCATTTTAAGTAGAAGATTATTTATTTATCAAATGCTTGAGACATTTTATGAAAAACGAACCCAAAAGAATCCTTTGATTCTTTTTAATAAAGTTCATAAAGTAAGTAACTGAACAGATCCAGGCATGCAGGAGCAAACTCTCTTGTGCAGAGTGAAAGCAGAGACGTTTCTCAATCGTGGTAAATTATTGGTAGCACAGCATTGGCAGTCAATGAAGAGTTTGCAGCAGCAATGCTGATTTGTTGAGGGAAGGGAAGATGCCAGTCTTGGCACAGTGAGCAGAAGCCAACACTGAGAAAGCCAAGTCAGTGCTCTATCCCCACAGACACCTTTTTTTTTTTCTTTCTTTCTTTCTTTTTTTCTTTTTTTTTTTTTAAAAAAAAAGCTTTAGCCAAAATTAAATTATCTTATGATGCTGCTTTAATGCTGTAACCATAGATAAACCCTATTGCCTTCCCACTCTGTTTCAATGCCTCATTTTGTCATCGGGGCAGATAGTGATTCTCAGCTGATATAAATCAGCAAAGCTCCACTGATTTTTAACAAAGCTGTGCCAGCTTCTGCTAGCTGAGGGTCTGCCTGGATATTTCTCTAGCTGTAAAGCAAAGAATCCAGCAGGCAAAGCTGATGTAAGTTGGATATTTTTTTTGGCTGGTTTTCCTTTGTTCTATCTTGCAAATGCTGCTCTCATTCATAACTGCTTGGATGCTTTCAAGCCTGCGTGCAAGAGTTATGGGGCCTAATCTGGCTCCTACAATGGTGCAAATCTAGGGTAGCTCCAGTTAAATCAAAAGCATTACTCAGAGGTATTGCACTGCTGTAAAAGCAGTGTACTTGTGCAGAGCAACTGATCTGTAAATCTCATAATGTGCCCAGGATCCTTCCAAGAGTTTATTTGCAAACAAACAAACAAAAAGAATCATCATGGCTAAACAGACTGATTCCAGCCCGAGGAAAACGGACTGAGCCTCTGCCAGAAATAAACTGTAGACACTTGCTAATTACAATTTGTGGCCAGCTTACAAAGTTCAGTAAAGGAGAAACTACCCCATTCAGATCCTCTCTCCCGGTTTGATGACATCACTCACATCATTATGTTGTGATATGCCAGATGGGAAAATTTGAGGTGGGGATGAAGTGAAAATCCCGGTTACACCTTTTCTCCAGGCTATCTGCCTCTCCATCATTTTACAACATCACAGAGAGTCTCAGACAGTTTGACTCTGCCATCCCCAGCTGGTTTGGACCAACCAGATAAATGCTGAACCATTAAGAATCGATATGTGTTTCCACCATTGTGACAGGTTATGCTGCACGTAGCTAACCTTACTTTAATTAGTTTATTTAAGCTCACTAGTACATTTAAATAGAGAGGGAAGGTAATAGTATAAACTCTGTAATTTCTGTTGCCTGGGAAAAAAAAAATAAAAACAGCCCTGCATCAAATGCTTATTGAAACTGAAACATATGTATTAACATATGGCAGAATTTCACTTACTGTATGTTTTAGTGCAGAGCTGATGAGGAAGGCATCTGTGCTGAGAGCATCTGAATGGAGGCTCAGATAATGAGCTGAGCTCAAAAAATACACTCTGAAAGGTTGGGATGTGTCAAAGTGCCCTGCAGTTGATTTGTGTCAGAGCTGAAAGAATCCACTCGAGTCTCTACACAGGTACATGGCTGCGCTTTCCTTCCTGCACCAGAGCCCTTTGGAGCCTTCCTGTGCTGCCAGGGGCTCCTGCTTTGGGAGTCCTGGACAATCCTAAACCCGAGACAAATGGTCTGACACCAGGAATGCTGACACAACCTCTACCTGGAGCTTAAGCAAGTGCTGCTACAGGATTGCTGTTTAACAGAACAGGTTAATTGGAGAGCCAAAGCACCAGGCTCAGATCTGGGTTTGAAGCTCTCTTCGGGGCAGCAGCTCTTGGAGCTGGGCTTTGGTTTTGCACTCCCTCCAGGCGGGTACAGTTGTGGGCACAACCTCTGCCTTCAAACAAGACACTCTGAGGAGCAAGAGCAAACTTTCCATGCTGATTCTCAGCCCAGACTTCAGAGTTTGACACCAAGCCGGGTGTTTTGGTTCTGAGATGAGCCCCAGAGCACTGTGGCTCTGAAACATTTCTCCTGCTCAAGGTGATGGAGGGTTTTGCTAAACCCTACACAGACTCTCAGAAGCTCTTGCTGCCAACTCCTGATATTATTACTGGGCACTACAAAGCCACATTGTTCTGAACCTATTTACTGCAAGTAAGATACGAGGATACCACGTGTAATTGCTCTACTGCCTTAAGGAAAGAAGTCTTTCTTTCTGATTTGACCACAGTAGGACACCTGCATCGCTCACCCACAGTTTACCTGGCTCCTGCCAGATGCTTTCAAAGCACCCAGTTGCTACTCGGTGACCCAGAAAAAAGTTTACCACCCACTCACAAACCCTCATTTTGAAGTACTGTGCCTCTTATTTAACACAAGGAATCTTAAGGTTCTTCAGAGTGTGGGCTGTGTATTAAATGTGTGAACCACTTGTGCACCATTGTGCAAATCATAGCTTTTGATATGAAACTGTACTCCAGGGATAATTCTTTAAAAATAAAAAAGGATTATTGAGACCAAGGAAAAGTATTTAACAGGTGTACATTGCTTTTCAGGGAAGCATGAAAGCACACAGGCATGGAGCTTAGGGACATGGTTTCATGGTGGGCTTGGCACTGTTGGTTTACACCTGGACTCAAAGTTCTTTTCCAACTTAAATGATTCTATGATTCTGTTAAAAAAGAAAACAAGTTGGCATGACTCAAACTGTTTTTCTTGAACACCAAAAAAAGTGATGCAGAGAACTCATCGCTCTGTATACTCAAATTTCTCTTTTCTAACAAGGTTTGAATCTGTTGAATTGCCATTTTTACCTGTACTGAGGGAAATTCTGAAGGTCCTGCCATGAAGAGATTTCAGTTTGTGGCCCTGGAACATGAATATTTTTTCATATATTTATTGAGCTCCACCCAGGTACAAACTTCTCCTTCAGAGGAAGGACAGGGTATCTAATTTGGGGTTAAGCTACACAAGGGATGTCTTGTTCCTGTAGGCGCAAATGCCCTGGCTGAAAGTGTAAATGTGCTGTACTCTCTTTGGTTGTTGAAGATGGCATTAATCCTCTTCTTCTTCCTCCTCCTCCTCCTCCTCTGCCAGGTCTCTGCGCTGGAGGTCACCTCCCACAGACATGGCACAGACAGGACATACCTGCCTGCTTCTCCACCGCTGTGAGACAAAATCAAGGCCAGCAATTTCAGCTCTTTGAAGGCAGGTTTGTGCTAAAGACCTGGATTTTATGCTGAAGTGGCTGACACGAATATAATTTGGGGGATAAGGGGTAGCCTTTGGCGGCAGACACTGAGTTGTATCATCCTCAGCCAACGCAGGAAGATTTTCCAGAGCTCGTCTCTTAACACCTTGAATAAGCCCCCGACTTAAATCCACCTTGATTAAGAAAAGAGCAAAATAGATTATGTATGCACAGGAGCACACAAAATAATATTTAAATGCCTGTTCAGGTATGTAAATAATGTTGTGAACAGAGCCTTGGAGTTTTGCTCTCAGTGAGGCAGAACCCTTTGGCACGGGCCTGGACAGTGAGCTTGGCCCTGCCTGGTCCCAGCCCACCGCTTCAATCACAAGATTATTCCCCAGTATGGATTTGTCTATCCCTTATGTCTTTTCCATCATCTCTAAACTTGAGTGACTCCTATGACTAATGTGATTGTAAGTCATAAAACATTAAGTTATGACACAATCAAATCAAAGCCAAGAAATTCATAGTTAGGGTGTAGGCTACATTCTTAACTCAAAACCAGAAAAGCAGCATTACAGGGTAAACAAAAGGCTGAAGTGTCAGCCCTCATTTTTCATTTTTGGGCTCTTATCAGTTTGTATCAATTTAAGCCTTTTTTAAATATGTAATTTCTTTGACTTATTTTTTTCCCTCTAGGAACTGAAAATTATTCTGCTTTGAGGTCTGGAACCTGCCATACAATAAACACTACTTAATTGGGACATGCTTAATAGGGATGGCCACTTTAATGGGACATCTCCTAGGGAACCTATTTATGTTAATGAGACTGAATGACAATGACTATTTCTTAAGTGGGGCAACAAAAAGGAAAAAACTCCACTTAACAGGGATGCACTCAGCTGTTACTAGTTTGTTAAGTGTTTAACCAGGTGTTAAATAGGTCTAAAATTCTGATCTTCCATCTTTTAATTCAAAACTGGAAAATGAAAACATTTACATCATGATGAAGTGTAGTGTTATGAGCTGTAAAGTGGTGTTTGGTGTGAAGTAAGGGCCAGACTGTTTAAGACTATGCCAGGGATAGAAGTTCTCTTCTCTGAAGAGCTGAAATAACTCTTTTCTCCAAGCATGGAGCTACCTGTAGATTGGCTTTGTTCAGAGAGTCATGGCAAAATGTAGCTGTGAACCCCATCTGTTCTAATTATGGATCCTATATTTTACCCTCTCATGCCAAAATCTTTCCATGCTGTAGTTTGAATGAAAAGATGGAAGCAAAAAAAAAAAA
>VZTX01011108.1:0-21469 GCA_013400915.1 Pardalotus punctatus
TGGCTGGGCCTCTCCGGGGACGGGCGGGGGACAGCTTGGCCGGTGCCCGGGGACAGCCCCGTGTGGCCGCGTTTGGCGGCGCTGCCCTGCCCCAGCCGGTGCTGCGGCCGGGCTAACCGGCTGTGCCTCCCCGCCAGGGCCCACCTGCCGCAGCCTCTGCGCCGCCGGGGCGTCGGACGTCTCCTACCAGGAGCTCAAAGACTTGAAGAAGGCCAACGTCCTCCACATTGACGTGCGGGAGAGGTGGGAGATCGACCGGTTTGGAAAAATCCCAGAGTCCATCAACATACCGCGTAAGTTGTCAACGCCGCTATGTGCAGGCGTCGGGTGTCCCGTGTTGCTCTTGGCTGGAATGGCCAAGGCTGCGATCGAGTGGTGGTGAGCAAAGAGGAACGGTGCTAGAAAGCTGCTGGCATGTAAGGAGGCTGAACTTTTCCTCCAGAGGAATTAGAAGGCTTGCAATGTAAACCTGTCTGTAGATGGAGAATAAAAAATACCTTGTTTTCTGTACTTCCCAGTGGGTGAATTAATGGAAGCTTTACAAATGGACCCAGCGGAGTTCAAGGAGCAGTATAATCAAAAGATGCCATCCAGGTCAGACCCTGTGGTTTTCTCCTGCTTGGCAGGAACAAGAAGTAAACAAGCACTTGGTTTTGCCACGTCCTTGGGTTTCAGCAGGTAGGACTTTGTGTGTAAGGATGGGATTAATGCTGCTTCCCCCGATGAAGCAAACACATACTCACCTTGTGGGCAAGGGTAAAAATTTACATGTGGAATATGAACAAAACAATTGGTATTTGAGTTAGACACCTCCTCTTATCTCCACTGAACCTTGAAAGATGCCGTTGGGTGTTCCAGCAAAGTGAGGTGTACCACCCTCTGTTACACCCATCTTTGGAAAGTGCCTCCCTGTCTTGAAGACTGCAGATAAAATTTAAGACGTTGGTTGTTTGCTTATGTTTTCACTGAACTGCAGTTCATGAACTGGAATATTCCTATTAACTCTAGTCAAAAGCATGGAACCATGTTCTTGTTTCAAAGTGAAAAATATCTTCCATTAACTGTTTTTCATGCTGCCTAATTGAAGGAGCCAGTATTGTTTTACATGGTGGATTTTTGTTTTCCAGAGTTTAGTTTTGTGCAGGTTTATGTCAGACCTATAGAGCGTGTAGGTTTGCAGGGACATAAAGATCAGTGTGCTGGGTTTGTTTGGTGACATCTGAAGTATTAGACATAATAACATGTAAATCTCCCACTGCTGTGAGTCTGTTCTTTTTTAAAAAAGAAGCGGCAACTGTTTCATTGATCCAGCTGCTATTTTGTGCTTGATGTTTGAACTCCACTCATTTTCAAGAAAAAAGTTACAGAACATACTTCATGGAAGCAGGCAATATTAGAGTACATAGAATGTCCATCTGGCTCATTGAAGCTAGGTACAAGTGTATATGGTTGCACAGAATTTCTGGGTTTTCTTTTTTTTAAAATCTGCTTTTGTAGGGTTTTTTTTTCTTTGTGAGGTGTTAGTTTTTGGGTGGGTTTTTTTTTAACTTTTGGTTTTGTTTTTTTTGCTGTGTCCTAAGAAGGACTCTTCTTGGGAAAGGTATCTTTGCATATTTTCAGAGTGCAGCAGTATGCTGGTGGCTTTGACGACTGGGTAAAACATGAACCTCCAGAAAAGAAATGACGATGACTGCCCCAACCCTTAACTCCATCAAGGCTTCAGGATAGTTTGTAGGTTTTAGCAAACCACATGCATTCCACTTCCATAATAGAGTTCACCACAGGCTTCTTGTGTAAATGGACATTCACCTTCAAATAGCCATGCATATCAACTGCTTGGTTTAAATAATACCTAAAGACTACAACACGAAGAGAGGACATTAAATTTGCTCAACCTTTCAGCCTTTACATTGGGTTATGCTTTTGGTGAATGCATATGAAGAGAACCAAAGTGCTGATTATGTTTACTTTTTTGTATGATGTAGTTTATGACTGTTTAAACTAATGATGATAAGACAAATAAAATTATTGTTTCTCAAATACCTGTGTCAGGTAGTTTGTTTAGAATAGTCAAACTGCAAATATTCCAGTGATATTGGGGTGACTGCCCTAAGCACAGATTTATTATACTTCACATGTAGATGAAATTTGTAAGTAGTTGCTATGTCATCACATAGTACAAGTAGAGTACACATTTTTAGGTTTGTAATGTGTGACTGTAAGGCGAAAACATCATTACTGGTCATAAAATACAAAAGGAAACTGTCCTGATGCTAGAATACTCACTGTTGAAAATGCTGTATGTATTTTAAAAGTATATCCACTTTTATATGCAGATCTGCTTCTGAGCCCAGAATGCTATAAGATTCAGTCAAAAACTTCTGTTCTCTCAGCAACTCCACATCAAGTGAGAATGTGCCTATACTTGAAGTTACTATTACAGAGATATAATCATTTTAGGGTTGAAAATTGGAGGTGTCCAAGGAAGTTACTAAACTCCCTTCCTTCTTCTATGTACAGTAATTTTCATGTCTTATCTTTAAAAAACATACCAACCCATCCCCACCTAAAAATTTGCATAGTCATAACTTTAAGTTTGGGTTGTTTGTTTTTTTATTTATTTTATGCTGTAGCAGCTTAGGGAAACTTACACAGGTCAATTGCTTTGACCTCTAGAAAGCTAAAGTCCTAGCACAGAAGTTCAGGACTGCGTAGGATGTCTGGAAAAAGGAATGAGATTTCTGGTATTGCAAGCAATTTGTGCTTATCCTACAGCTCTTCCATTTTGGCAGTGTAATCTGCATGGTTAGAAGACCTAAAAAATACACCCTCTCAAGTTTAGAGAACTGAGAAGCAAAAGTAAAAAATGTCACTAGAATTTTATTTCCAGTCACTGGTTTATAGAGGAGAACCCTTGTAGGTGGCACAGCCAGCTGTGTTTACTGTGCTGCCCTAAGGGTGTCTCTTACAGGGGTTTCTGTGCTCTCATCTTTGCTAGTAATTGAGACCTTTTGGTGCAGCAGTCACATTAGTGAGTTGTGTGTGCAGTTTTCTTCAAAGTATCATTGACTTTTTAGTGGTCTTATTGCTATACTTTATTTCCAATCCATTAAAAAAACAAAAAACTTCTATAATTTCGACTAATTTCCAAAATATTGGTTTAGTTGAACTGATAAATTAATGGGAGTAAGATGAAATTAAAATGCCAGGATGAGCGTAAGTATTACCTTGCTGAGGTCAATTACTCTGCAATTCTTGCTATCTTACTCTTGAAAGCTCTTTTTCAGACTGGATCAGAAGGAGTAATGGATGCCAACAGTTTCCCTGAAGTTGGCCAAATCCTATGATCTATTAATTTTACCTGTTTAACATGACCTAGACTGACAGTTTCACAATGCTATGGCAGGTGGTCAAGGGGACAACAGAAACCCACTGCTGGCTGTGTTGTGCCAGGCCTCATCAGGACTAGAGATACCTTTTGAAGATCATTAAGGTCAGACTGTAAAGAGGATATCAAAGCCACTGAAAATATATAGCTAAAGATATAATTCATCGTGCTTACCTCTATTGATCAAACCACCAAACTTCAGCATACAAATGAACAAAGCAAGGCAATTTAATCAACTAAACAGTAATTAGTCATGAGCAGCCAATGCTTCCTTTTGTATCTACAGTGAAGTTTGTTGGGAGCAGCTAAAACTACATAACCACACAAAATAAACAAGTTATATTGCATCACACCAAGATCTATCTAGCCCATTATTTTCTGTTTGGCAGTATCTGGTAATACACATCTGAGGAAGAGCATGAAAGAGTCTTAGTATGTAGGGATGCAATCCCCAGATTACTCTCATTTACAACTCAGAGTGCTTCAATACTTCCTTCAGGCTTTGCATGTCTTAGTATATTTGGGTATTTGTAAATTTTCAACAGGAACTCTCAGCAGACACAGCAGTGGTGAGAAATCTTTCCTTTTTTGCTTCCCAACTTGCCACATGTTCATCAGCTGCTCTGGCTTCTTCTGTCATTAGTGAGCAGTTGTCACCTCATCAGTCTTCACAACACCCAGGAATTTTCTAGATCCCCCTGCTGTCTTTTCTGAACTGAGGAGTTCTGGGTTGAGTTTTTTATAATTGGAAAACCACTGTGTACCTCTTTTTTATTTTCCTTTTTTATTAATCGTGATAGCTTTTTGCAAGATGCTTCACAAACTGTTTGTAGCTTGTCAAATTAGATGATCCTTTCTAATTTGCTTTTCAAATGATGGGGTTTGAGTCAAATAACTTGTCTCATCCACTTTGTTTCCTTTGGGATTTTTGTTTAATTCTTTTCACATAGATGGCTTGTGTTTGCTTTGGCATTTCAAAGTCACCTGTTGATATATGTGAAGACTTTCAGCTATCTCTCTTTCAATGAGATACCACATTTTTATGCACATCTCATTTGAAATGAAGCACAAGGTGATTTTTTTTTCTGTCTACTTGGTAGCAAGAACAAGCAATATTCATATTATGTTCCATTTCCTGTTGTTCAAAATTACATCTTTATTTTTAAAACTGTCATCACTGAATCCAGCTCTTTTGACTGCACTTTACTGCCTTTCACTCTTTTTGCTGGAATCAGAACTGGTAAAATTAGCCTCATCTTCCCAGTAGAGAAATGCCTTAAGAAACTTCTAAGTACCATCAAAAAATGTCTGACATTTTAGCTCTAAGGTTTAGGTCCCATTGTGATTTAGGTGTGAAGTCTGCAAAGGCTCTCAAGCAACAAGAAAAAATTTAATCACTCTAGCCAGAATTCTTCATTAATTCCCCAGCTCCAAAACATAAACTTTGGTGCAAGTACTGTGGTATACGTGAGAAGACTCATGCTTACCTAAAGAATAGTTCCTGTTTAAGAACTCCACACAACAGAGGTCAAGTTGCTTTGATTTATTTCTATTCCCCAAGTCCACATTACAAATAGCACATTTTAGACTTCAAGAAATGAAAGCAAAATAGCCAAATTCCACTTCATCAATCAAGTGTCTATAAAAGGTATGGATCAAATGGCAACCAAGTAGCAAAGACCAAAATGTATACATTTCCCATATTGCCAAAGTGTTTGCGCTGGTTCACCTAATGGTTTATAGAAAAAACCTGAACAGAAATCAATGCTAGCAGCCTAATGGGCTACATACAAAAACACTTCCGTTATATTTCACTGAATGACCAGCCAAAGACAGGTATTTGCAAAAAAAGGTGGGTTTTTTTTAAGGGGCCAGTTTTTTGAACTAAGACACATCACAGAGCACATGTTTTCAAGAATCTCCCTCCAGTATTTCAACCCGGTGAAATGTGTTGTTCCAGGAAAACAAAAAAAGAAAGAAAAAAAAAGTTACTGAGCTTTATCATTCAACTTTTATACTTGAGCAAGATGGCATTGTCATTCAAAATAAAGCCATATAAAATTATCTAAAAAAATCAAGAAATCAATTTAGGCCAATTCCTGTCTTCAGTGGGATATCTGCCTGAGTAAGGAACGCAGGATATGGCCTTCTGTTTGAAGGAATCTCATCTTCTCTGGCACAAAGTTAACCAAGGAATCCCATTTCAGTTATTCTAGAGTTGCTTCTAACATCCCAATTAAAATTAGCCAATATGAAGTTCACCAAACACTTGATCCTCTTAAATAAACTCTCTAATGAACCACACAAATTCACACTAACAGTGAAGGCAGACTAACAGTGTATATATTTTCTACAAAAAAATCCACCATAAAAAATAGCAATAATATCCAGATTTGTACTTGATTGTGAAATATTCTGATTGTACCATACAGTACATTTATTTGATTAAAAAAAAAATCAAAGTATGTTGGGTTTTCTTAATTCCTAACACTTGAAATGTTTCAGAAAACTGCAGAATCACTATACATATTGCACTTCTCTGGTAAGCTGGGCTACTATGTGTCATGGCAAAAACAACCAAGTAGATATACTGAGGAATACAACTTTTTAAAATCCAAAAATAGAAACTGGCTTTCTTTCCTGCAGCTTTCATTAAAACTGTAACAATATTCTTTACAGGCTCTTCTAGGCATTTGTTTCTGAAGGATTGTGTATTACTTGTTGAAGAGTATGTATTTACTTTGTTTAAATCAACAAAACTGAAGGTAATGGATAGATTCAACAGTGCACTATCTTCCTTCAGTCACAAACAAAATGAAGACAACACAAGTCATTAACACAGTTATGCTTAGGCCTCGGGTTACGGTCCCTCTAAAAATAGTTCACTTCAATGCAAATAAAACCAGTAATGAGCTATTTGTTTTGAGTGAAAAATGTTAATCTTTTGCAGCTTGGTTTAACGTTTGATTCCTTACACTGAAAAATCTTAGCACATTTGCTCCAGCGTCAGAGAAAATGATGTAGTTTTAGAGAAAAAGCTTTCAAAATGCTTGACACAAACAAGCTATTTATTCTTCGAGTTCTTTGTCAAAGATGTTACTAAAACCTTCTGTCCATTTCATGAACACAGGAAAGATCCCAGGATGTCTTGAGTCAAAGTGGTCCATAAAGAAATTCTTTGGAATGCCTTAAGATTGGCTATAACTAGAGTTTTGGCTACCATTTGGACCCTGTTCTCCTTCACTGTTGAAGAAAACAAAAACATGTCTCTTCAATAAGAAGCATCATATTGCATTTTTATGCTTTTTTTTTTAAAAAATTCAAAAATACAGTATTCTGAAAGTAATAAAAACCTTTAGAAAGAAAATACTTCAACATATACACAAATAGGTCAAAATATTCTGCTCAGTTTCATAAAAAAAAATGCAAAGGTTATTCTCAGCATTCATAAATAACTTCACCATATTTATGTGAATAATAATTTCAATATATGCCCGTGAAACTGTCAGCTGAATCTACTTCTGAAGTCAACATTGCAAAGTTCACATTACATAAGCATGTGCACAGGAATTTGCAGGTGCAGATTCCCAACAGTGATATTTAATCACAGTAATTAAATATGACACCAAGCAGGCCCAGTTCCATTGAATCTGGCCTCACACTCACACTGGGGTTCCTTACATTTTCTGAGCTGTATTGATCACATTCTAATGACATTAACGCTCTCCATAAGACAATGAATGTTATGCTTCTCACTAGCTCCTGCACAATCAGGCTGGTTTTGTATCAGAAACATCTGCACTGTAAAAACATACACTATACCTTGAATAAAACATTTACACATTCTTAAGGTAGTAATCTAGTTTTTTTCACATGAAAGATGTAATAAGGAAGTACAGTACCTGTTTGGAGGTGGTTTTGGTTTAGGCATTTTACTAAGAATAGTAGCCATCTCTTTCCTTTCATCAAAGTTCTTCCACTGCTCATACAGCTTCAGAATAACCCTGATTATTTCTAAAATCTGTGTTATAAAGAGATCCTAAGGTTAGGCATGATAGTGATTTTATCTTTGTCATAGCCAGTTTAAGTGTGCAATTAACTAAACATGCCCCAAACTGAACCTAAACAACACCATTTTCATATTACAAACAGCTGTCTCACACTCACAATAAAGCATTGAATTAGTTTTTTTAATTTAATTGTGATCAAAGCTTGAACAGAATACTTTTCCTTTCAACTGTATTTACTGTTTCTCTTCTCCTGCAAACTAAATACCTTTTTATTTATTTATTTATTTATTTGCAACTACTGTCATATTTTATAATTAAGCTCCTGGGAAAAGACAGACACCAGGCAGCATGACTGCAGCTATATGACCATGGATTATCAATACAGTAACTGATAATTATGAACGTTCTATAGGTATTAGGGGTACAGTGTGGGAAAACAAAAGCCCAAAACAACAAAACATTAATCTGAATTCTTTCCTTCCACAAAACAGAGCCAAGGAGTTTTTAAATACTTCTTATATTCTTACGTACATAGAATGAGAATTGTTGACACTTCATATTCCACTTCTGGAAGTATAAGCACTCCATACCAGTTTGGGCACTTCCTATATACTTTAATTTCCTATGAAATTTCTAGTGCAATATTCTATATAAAAGCTGGAGAATGTTTAATTCATAATATGTTTCATCATTCTCTAAATTAATAAAGTAGACTTCTTTCTTCTTTTTAATATATGAACTTTAAGTGCTATAGCAATATATGTCCTTGAAACAAAAGTCATAGTTGGTGAAGAAGTCCATGGTGTTCATGTGAAAAAAATCAAGCTTAGACTGTATCACTGACATGAGAACCAATACATGTAAACATTCAAATATGTTCAGTATCAAGCTTATGGTAATTTTATCTATTAAATATAGGTTGGTTCTCCTCTGCTGCCAGTTTATTATCACCCTGCCTTTAAATGCATGACAGCATAATTCTCAGAGCTCTCAATGCAGCATAGCATACATACAGTGTTTAAATTTCAAGACAAATCCTGGAATACAAACACAAGGCCATGATAACACCAGTGGGATAAAGGGCAATAGCAAGGGCACATAGGGAAATAGTACATCTCATCCACAACAGGCTATTTAATTCCAGACACTCGGTTTCAAAAAAAGACTGAAAAAAATACGTGCTAAGTTAAACAGTGTGATAAGGAATATGCTTGTTGGAGATAAACAAAAGTTAAAGAAGCCAACCTAAAAAGTAAAAGAAACTAATGGAGATTAGAACATTGTAAGTATAAGGACAACTGCACCCAGAAACCTAGTAAATTAACGAAGGGGATTATTTGACATGGACTTTGCATTAGCAAGGAACTCAGCTGAACGATCTTCGTGTCTCCTTGTTTAGCACTGATTGAAGTCATGGTGCTGGACATCCTGAAAGTGTCAAAAATGTTCTGCACTATGCTATACTCTGCACATGCATGGGAGAAAATGAGAATGGTACATTGGCACGATGCGGAAAGGTGAATCAGAAAATCACTTGAACTTATAAGGCAATCTTGTACGATGAAAAGATGCTGGGAATTCTTTTTCTGGCAAACAACGTGAAAGATATTGGGTTTATATTTCTGTCTGGAAAATCGCAACACTAGCAACACTCTTCTGTTATGTAACAGTTTTGTCTTGACTCTCAGAGCAGGGAGATAACCAACTAATCTGACATTGTTTCCCTTCCAAAGAGATCTGCCTAACTGCAGCAGCATCTAATAAGATCACTGAATTAAGTTCAAATCAGTATTGCAGATGTGTCAGACAACCGTGACTAACATTTCTGGTCAGTCCGTAACAAATGGTGGGAATAAAAACAAAGTAAGTACCTTTTCCATATCAACAGACAGCTCAGCAAACCATTGCCTTGCATCCTTCTGCTGGACAACACAGGCCACATGTAGGCAAGCTGCAAAGACCAGGTGACATGGATATTGAACAAAGATACACTCTTGATACAGTTAGAAACATTCAATTTTTTATAAACCCTATACAATTCAACAGAGAAAACTTGGGATTAATTATCTGACTTTTCTTTTAGACTTTTTAGGTTGCAAGGCTGTATGAAATACAACCTGAAGCACTCTGAGGAATGCCTGTGATGGGACAGTGCAAAGAACACATCCAGTTAAACATGACAGGAGACTTGTTACTTACCTAGAGCTATCATGAAAGGAGGGTACAGCAGACAAAGATCAGTTCTATATGTGTCATTCACTATCCTCCTGTGCAAAAAAGAACTTGTAAGTATCTTCCTATTCACCTTTAGACTGTATTACTTCCAAAACTGCTGTCCGTTTACAAATACTTTTTCAGTTTTCCAGATGGTCAAAGCAATTAGGCTGCAGGGCAGAACATCAAGGAAAGTGATATTTTCCCTAGTAAAAATCTCTTAAAGCCTTTCTTTTTTTTTTTCCTTGTAGTCACAGTAGAAGTTTATTTGTAAACACTATTTTAATACCATAAATCTTGTTCTGCAGCCATGTTGATGTATACCATAAAATAATATATCTTTCACAAATAAGTAATGGTATAAAAGCAGTATTTCCTCCGTCCTTCTGTATTTGAAATAGTTCAAGAATAAGAGTTTGCTATCACAGCTAAAAACCCCATATATTGTTCCTACCTCCTATGACAAGCTACCACAGAAAGACAATGCTGATAGAAAAGAGATTTCCTCTACTCGTAGTTTCCGTTCAGTAATGTTAAAACTGTACTATTAGAGCTAGTCTAAAAAATAAAAATTAGACCACTACAAAGTAAAATAATTACAGGGTAAAAGACAGAATAAGCTAAGTCAGGGACATATACCTGCACAGGTTAACTAGGGCACCCTTTGTATTCAAATATGGCTAAGCCTGCTTGGTTCAGCAGAAGCTTAACCACCTTTGAAGCATAACTGTTAAACATTTGCTTTCTTGATGAAAGAGGAACTATTTCCATTGTCTTCATTACCATGCGAGAGGTAGCAGCATGTCTTCTTGGCCCATATCTTGCACATATTGGAGCAAAGGTCTATAAGGGTGATATACTATCAAACAGCAGTCCTAGGAAAAATGTCAGAAGGATAGAAGTTAGATTACAATGCAGAGCATGTTGTCAGTTCATATTAAAACATTTGGTTTACAAGTCAATTACTGATTATTTTTTTAAGCAGCATTCTGACACCTAGCCCTGCTCTAATGAGGGCAGTGCTCTCTCTAGAATACCATTACATAGCAAAGTTGCCAGTCTCTCCTAAGAGACCCAGAAAGCCACATCTGCAGCACACTGAAACCTCATTTGCTTACAAACCCGTAATTCCCACTTGGAAATACAAAATGCTGCCAGAAAACAGTCTGTTACTAAATACCATACATGGAAAGCATGCCAAAATAATTGAGGCTGGTTTGGAAAGAAAGAAAAACTCCACTGCTCTCAAATCCCCCCATTTCAGGTCCAGGTAAACAAGAAGGAATAATCCTCTTGCTGAAAGCAGCCAACTGTATGGATACTACAGGGAAAAGCCTCATTAAGTTACATGTGCTGAACACTTAAGTGAAACACTGTTACTGCACACACTATATACTCCATAGCATACTGGAAAAATAAGTAAATCCCCAAAACATAACTTCTTGTAAATGCAGTTGCTTGTGCTAAAACTCCTGTATACAAAACTCAAGAGTTACTGCCATGTATAGCAGAGGTATCAAGGACTAAATGTAAACAGGAATCTAAAAACTGTATTAAAACAAGTTATTGTAAGTACAAACAAAAACTTTGATCTGACCTCCTCTGTGTTCAGTTCCCAAAACAAATTCTCTCATCTCCTGTCTAACTCACTAAGCAGCTTCCTGGTTTCTCTCTCCTTTCTCTGCACTTGAGCAGAACTACTCTAGTACAGTAGTACTAGAGTTCAGTGCTTAACCCATCCAAGTCCAAGCCATATGAAGAAATTAGGCACCACTTTACCCAAGCCCCCTAAGGCGCCTGGGTTGCACCCTTTCAGTTACCCAAGCAAACACAGTAATGGGATAGCAACGCTTTATAAAAAGCAGGTATGGCTCCTTTCTTTGAAAGGGTCTGGAAAAAAAAAGTCACACCGTGCTCCTTTCATCCAACAGCCTAATAGTTACAGCACCATCTCAGAAAATGGGAGGCCTGAATTCGGTTTCTTCCTCACAGGATTCCAACCCACATCTCACTTCCTAAAAGATTAATTATTAGGTTGTTATATACTAGCCTGAATGAGATGGTACCCACACCTTCTGCTAGAACATATATGTGTAGCCCCACAATCTTCCAGGCAAGAAGAAGAGGGCATAGAAAGAACAAAACTCTTTATGGTCAAGACTGGCTATTCCATCCAGGGAAATAAGGACACTAACTTCCCAGTCTCTGCATCAGGACTTAGATAGTTACCTCTCTCCCAAAAACAGAAGCAGTTTCACCAAAAAACCCAACCTACCATTAATTCTAAGAGATAGAATTCACATTCTAGTATCTGCAAAGAAGCAAAACCACAGTTAATAAGCAGCACGTTTCAGGGCAAGAGAGAATTAACTGACATACACTTTAGCAACACAAATGCACAGGAATTCTCAACAACTATTTCCGACAGTCCTAAATGCATTTTATTTGAAACTACAAAACCAAACAAAAATAAAACTATTATTGGCTATTGCCTTATCACCACTATAACTTAACTGCAGTTAAAATAACAATTAATTTAAATATTTTGCATCCAGTTTGCTACGAAAGACTGCTTCATTGGCAGCACTTGTCTGATTTGTTTCAACACTTGGCAGCAGCAAATTGTTCCCAGTGCATAAAAACTTCACAGCAATAAAGAAGTTCTTTTGTACAATTAGAGCTTCTTCATCAGGCCACTAACATGCCAAATAGCCTTTCAAAGCATTTTCAGATTTAATTTTATATGAAATATTCTGTCAAATTGCAGCAATTAAATCAGGTCTCACTCCCAATAGGCAACGTGATGTATTAGCAACATCAAGGAAAACACTGAACTGCTTTGGCTATATGAAAACAGTACTCCAAAATGTATTTCCATTTGCCTTTATCTGTAAAACAGCAGTGCAGCTTTATTGTAAGGTCTTAGGTATTTTATATTCTGATGTATCATTTGGCTTTCTAGATGGGGTGAAAAGCAAAAGAACAAAAAAGTAATATTTGTAACAGTCAATCTAAAACTAATTAGATGTTTAACTTTCAAAATTCTACATAGCTCAAAATTGGTTTTAAGAAAAACTACAAAACTTGTCAGCATTGTGACTGAAAATGCCTTAAAAACCACTGGTAAATTTAAATTTTAGGTAATAAATAAAAACTATTTTTTAAGAGCCATTAAATTTTACAGGCAAAAATAAAACTGCTTTCTGTAAGCCAACTGCTCATGTGTGCAAGCTTGGAAGCACTCCAGGTGCAAAGGCCATTTACTTTCCCTGGAGCAATGTATTTGTTACCAAGAATATTCAAAAAACCCTAAATCTCTTTTATCATCATGCTATAGAAAAACCACCATTTCAGTCACTCTATCACATCACTTGCCTTTCCTGTCAACAATTTAAGGAAAGGAAGTTATGCAAGATTTTTATTATTATTAAAAGTAACTTTCTCATTATTCTATACAAAACTAATCATGAACAACCCTGACATATGAGTAGGAAAATATTTCTTTCTTATAATTTAAATGACAGAATTTCCTGCTAACAATTATTAATTTATTTGATCAAGTTGTATTTCAAATAGCATACTTACATGGTTCATCCTATATGGAAACTCCTTTGGAAAGGCATATGAAAACCTAGTTTTCACTACAGTAAACAGAAAAAAGTATGTCAAAAATTATGTAATTAATACTTCTACTTCTTTCCCTTTCTATTAATTCATCTGTATATAGCCCTTCAAATCTATCTTGCAGCAAAACTGATTTCAGTACAAAAGTTCTTTGTATTTCAAAGAAAAAAGGTAAGTTACAAGATTTAAGATCCTGAAAGAGAAATACACCTGAAATGCAGATTTGCACAGGTACTCAGCCAGACATTTGACTGCTGTTTTGGACACTATTAAACCTTCTGGTTAACCACCAACTAGCTCACGGACACCTAACTTCCCACAAGTTATCATTCACAGAGCTACCCAGCCACTGACGGTCACAATCTCAGTTCCAACACTAAATCCAAATGGAATTTTCACATGGGATTTTTTTACACAGGTTTGATCCTTCAATATGCAAGACTTAAAATGAGCTATCAAAGTCTTAGAAAAACAAGGCCAAGGGCAGGGTGAGGGAGCATAGTCAGACTTCTTGCAGGTCCATGATGTAATGATGATCTCCAGTTGAGATATCTAATTAATCTTTGTATATTTTACAAGGAGAACAAGTACAGTTAGTGTACCGTTAAGAAGCATGTTAATATGCAAAACCAGAGTGATTTCATGTTAGAACACTGAACAAAGAAAAACAAAAACACTTGAAGGTGTGGATTTGGGATTTGTACAAGTGAAACATTTAAAAATCTATTTTAAGTCCTTGTCCTCCAAGGAAAACAGGTAGCATTAACACCCAGGAAGTGGACAATATTCCTTATATTAATGACAGACAGTATATTATTAAACTATACTATCGATACTACTTCCAGAAAATCAGTATGACATTCACTTCAAAGAAAAGACAGCATCAGTCCTCTGGACCAAAGACTTCACCATTTAGATCTATGGTGGACTTTGCTAGAAAATTTGATGTAGGACACCAAGACTGGGCTACTGGTTGGAAATTTTAATTATTTCAAGAAAGAGAAGAATTAATTAAAAGGGTTTCTCAAGATGTATACAAACTGAAGAAGTACACAGTAAAAAAAAAACACCACTTTGAGAAAGAGGGACACAAAGCATTTTTCCCACAAAGCAAGCTGCAGACAAGCACCATATGGAGCTGTCCTTTTAGTGAGATGTGGAAACAGAGCAAAAACCTTTTGAAGTGGTTGTTGGAAACCAGTCTGAGATTATCTTCCTTACAAAGGAAGCAAGTGTTACTAACTTCATGTTTCTACCTAGCTAAAAGCAAGTAAACCTCTTAAACCAGCCACTCTAAGTCATCCCTTTTGTTAGCTTGCTTTTGCTTGTCTTGCCTCATCTTTTTTTGCGGTTTTTTTTAAGACCTCCCAAAAACTGCTGTGTGCTACTGAAGCAACTCTGGTAAAGGAAGAGCAGTTAGAATAAATGAATAAATGCTTGGAGAAAGCCTGTTGCATTTTTCCCCCACTTCCATGAAATGCACAGTATCTATCAGGGTTGATGGGATTTCTAGATCTGAAGGAAGAGCTGTGGGGAATATCTTCTATAGGATCCTGAGACTGGAATTTTGAGAAACAGCACAGCTAAGAACTAGATGTCCAAGTAAAATCAGCTACTGCATATTTACCAAAATACATCTAACTTTCTCGTTGATGCATCAAAACTTCCATACAATAATGCTTCTGATGTAAAAATAGCAACTCTCAGTGCTAAATCCAGTACTGGTCTTGGTCATACTGGCACTGAAGATGTGTTTCAGTTCCTGGTGGCAGAACTGTCACATGGCCAGCCCCATGGACTGATACACTCCCTGCATGTGGAGGCTACAGATGCAGCCAATCACCTGTCCCCTCAATGGCTATGAGGGATTTTGAAAGCACTGACCTACATTTGGAAGAGCACAGCCAGGAATTGGCTATTGAGAGCAGCTGGACCTTCTGGGTCAGATAATAGAATTCAGCTAAGGAAGACCGCTTTAAGACTTTGACGGATGAGGTGTAAGTTACATGAGCTGGGAAATACCAGGCAAGTGGGAAAGACAGAGAATTAAGTAACTACAGTGTAACTTTATTGAATTTATTGTGAACAATAGATAGGTTCTAAAATGTATTCTTAGAAATAAATATGTGCAAAGACTAATTTCATGATGGAGGAAAAGGATTTTTTAAAAAATTGAAGGCATACAGCCTACCAAAAATTCTCAAAACAGGTACTTCCATAGAGTCATACCTTTTATTAAAAAAACAAAGCCATAAATTTCCAATTCTATCTTCGAGTAGTTCAGAATTCAATTTACTACTCCAGGTTGTTTATAAATTTCCATAGTTTTATTACTTTGTTTTTGCTTATGCCTGGCATAAGTTCCAACCATAATCAACCAAAACTAATACAGAAAGAACCCTTCCGTCTCTATTTGGAAACAAAAGCTACTTATTCTAAATGGTTTTAGCTGGCTCTTAGAGTCCTCCATGATTTGATAAAGAGCTGCCTTTTAAAAACAAGCAAAGAAACCAACTGATCTCCCTATAAAGATATCTAAGTAGAGTATAATGAAAATTACTCATACTTACATACAGAAGTAGCAGCAGAAATCAACCTTGTATTTGAAACAACACCAAATTCCTGAAGAAAAAAAATGGTAAATGAGGTGAACCACCTGAAACACCATTCACTCACACTGTTATCAAATTAAAACAGTAGCTTCTTACTAAACTGGGATTCTTTATACAGTACTGTAGTATTTAGTGATTTTCCCCCACCCCTTTTTTTTTCCCTTAAGGTAAACAGGGTTAAACTCTTAGGTAAAGAGTTATTTCATTGATTAGTATCTTGGTTGTTTGTGAGGAATAGTAAAGATTTATGAAAGGTACTAAAGCCACAAAAGCTCAGCTGGCTAACACTCTAAAATAGACAAGAGGGCTTCAAGAAGGTATATTTTTTTTCTTATCCCATTTGGAGAGAAAACTGTCTTTAGAATTCCTCCATTAACTACCTTTTAAAATTATTTTCATGAAGTCTTAGCTCCTGTGCTGAGACAGTCAGCAATCTGAAAATTTTCTCTATACAGCGCACTTTCAGAGAAGTCCATAACTGAATCAACAGTGCTACATCTGTGCTCTACAGCTGCAGCTTTAGTGTAAGGAAGGCTACACAGACTTCTAATTTAAGGTACATCTACGTATATGCACTCTGTGTCTCTACACTCTATGTCTGTACCTTCTTAAAGGCTTATTTAACAGGTTGATAAAAAAAGCACTCTCCAACACTCTCTTTTCCTTCATGTCTTCCAAACACTGGAAAGTGTCACAGTACATGTACAGACAACAGTTTCACATGTCAACACTGGTTTAGTAGGACTGTTTCTACCAACCACTTATTATTTGAGTTCCCTCTGCAAAACTCCTTAGTGCTGACATATCACAAATTGGCCAATTTTACTTTTTTCCACTATGCAGACACTTCTCAAACAGCTCTAAAACTTGCTGCATTACAGAGGACTAAAAGCAGCACCCAGCTGATGCTAACTCTTGGCCACATTCAAAGTGGAGTTCCAGTGGTGGAGTTATGGAACCCTCTCACCACTATCCCTAATGGGTCAGTTCCTTATGATAATTTCTCAAGGACAGCACGTGAGTTACAACATACTTTTAATTCAAGTAATGAAAGTGTGGTAAACTCTGAGGATCCCTTGCTATATGAAATAGAACAAAATAATTAGGAAAAAATTCCAATTATGTTTTAAAGTTTGAGTGTTCATAAATAAGGAAAAACACACCAGGAAGGAGACACTGTACAATTTAAGATATAGTATATGTAAATATATAAACACTGTGTCACAGTGAACAGCCATTTAAAATATTTTTTTAAATTTTCAGAGGCACTTCAGGGTTAGTAATTCAGACAAAATTGTGAAAGATAACATTTGAAGGCCTTCTCTGTCTCCTTTTCTTAAATGCTATAGAAATCTATGCAAAAAAGAGAAGGTGTCAACCCCCAAAGCATGAAGAAAGACAAAAAATTTAAAAGTCCTAAACGTTTTCTTTCTCTCATACATGACATAATTTTACATTAAAAAATTGTAATACTTCATACCTCTACTTTGGATGCCAAAAACACACACGTAGGAGCCATTAATACCGGATCTATACTTTTTAGGGAATATCTGAAATGTTACAACAGAATTATAATACGTTGTTTCATACATGTAGAACGATTAATCTATTAAGAGCACCACACTTCCTTTTGAAAAAGCAAAGCTTAAGTTAACTTTATTAAAGCATAAAAGCTTTACACCATCCAGAAAACAAAAGTGGCACTGTTTTTAATACAGAACTGCATTTTTAAAGGGCTACCAAAATGTGCCTAGCAAATGTTTTATTCTTGTACCATCATAGTAAACAGTCCTACCTGGCATAGAATCTCTTGAAGTAGACTGTAGCAGTGGCAATAACTTGTTGTCTTAATTTAAGATGTTCACCTAAAGCCTGGATAACTTAAAAAAAAATGAACAAAAGCTTGAGTTGAGTTGTTTTTAAAACAATTTGACACCAAATAGCAAAGGGTCTCAGAACATGACTAGTGCTGGGGATTGTAAGGAGCAGCACCACAGTCTTCTCCCTCAGTTCAGATACGTTGCTCTAGTGAGACAACACACTGCTGAAAACCTACAGACCTGCAGGTGAAGAACCGCTGCCTCCTGAAGCTTGGGGACACCTTCCAAAAGGGAAAGGTACCTTGACTTCACTGTGTGCAAAGTGAGTATGACCTTTAAGAAGATGACAACACAAATCTCAGAAGGGTAAAGCCCAGGTATTCCATTTTAGAGCAAAACAAGTTCAGACACAGGAAATATAAATCCATGACTCTTCAGTGCCACACAAAATGGATGGGTTTTTTTTCAAACAAGTAAAGCTGCCAACACAAACATGGTCATTAAATTTGGCAGAGGCAGCAGGTGTTAAAAAAATGACATATTTAGTCTAGGGAGAGGGGGTGGGAGACCAGAGGATGCAGTCAGCTGCTCCATCACGGTGGTCCTCTGCCAGTTGGCCAAGAAACAACCCTGGTGTCATCTGTGCAGGTAGCTCTTGTTTGGCCTCCCAGGCAAAGGAAAGGTG
Organism: Pardalotus punctatus; assembly: GCA_013400915.1. Lineage (NCBI taxonomy): Eukaryota > Metazoa > Chordata > Aves > Passeriformes > Pardalotidae > Pardalotus > Pardalotus punctatus. The sequence goes on from VZTX01011108.1 coordinate 18,354, forward strand.
CCAAGCAAATTAGATGCATCAAGCTGGGATTAAGAGCAGGGGTTGGATATAAAGAATGGCACAGTGAAACATAAGGTTGTTACTTGTTATTTTTCCCATACTTCTTCGTCACCATTATTCTGAGCACGGCTCGGCTGTGTGAAGACTCCCTCTTCTTTTTTTCCTCCCTCATGAGAAATGTCAAAAACAGTATTTTCAAATACACTTAAGTAGATATTTAAAATATGTACAGCAAGACCAAGACAGTGACCACTGTGGGGAAAAGCAAACAATTCTGTTATCGGTCATCACTAAATTCTTCATCTCTACTCAAACATTCAAGCAGAGAGATTTTTCCCCATGCTTTTATCATGTATCCCCGGGGAATAGTCGGGGTACACATTTGTCACCCACTGGCAATGCCCAAAGCAATATTAAATTGACAGTGACAGTAGGACAAGCAATATTTCGAAAAGGGGTGTTAAACCAGTATGTAATGTCTGTACAAATATTAAAGATTTTATCAGCAGATCTTGGGAGATTTGAAAAAATTTTTCCCTTTTAATTTAACCATGGGGCTTAAAAGCTGTCCTACTACTAGGGCATCAAAAAAATTCAAGTATTAGGCTAAACAGAATTCTCCAAATATGTTTCCGACCCCCATGGGATTTTCAGGAATGGTTAGGCCATCTGCTGTCAGAGAAAAATCAAGTGTGGCTTAGGAAAAAAAAAAAGGACAAGAGCCTAGAGAGACTTAATGAAATGGAAGCTTGTATATGCTGGGGAAAAGTCCAATACTTGTAATTATTTTTTTAATATTTGAAAAGAAACTACAGGATGACTTATTGCTGTATGTTTACAAAGTCAGTGATTTCAGTGTTTTGGTTTAATAAAGATTGTTTTAAATCTGAGTATTTTAAGTAGCCTCTAACACAAGCATTACAGCTTCTGCCCTAAACCAAAAACAGAAAACAACCAATACGCTTCTCAACCAAAAACAGTTAAAACTTGGTGATCCAAACAGAGAAATCAACATCAGTTTCCTTTCTCAAACTACTTTAGAAGATCTTTTTCCTTCTCTTCATATCTGTAGGGAGCCATACAATCAGTGATCTACTGCACTTGTTTTCCAATGAGGAAGCAGCAGGAAATTGCCCCTCTCCCATGCAGATTTTAATCGCTTTAGGGAACAACCATCTCCTGGGCTGACACACTGAATGTGACATGCTGTGGCTGAGACTCATCTGCTCTCAGGTAGTGCAGATGGGAGACGAGGGGGGACCCAAAGCAGGGTCCCTATTCAGAGGCAGGCAATGACACAACACATCCGGGGCTTGAATACAGCGAGATCTGCCTGAGCACAGAGCAGCTCCCAACTGTCCTGCCCTCTTTGCTAGAGAAGGGGAGAAAGCTCAGCACCACTGGCTCCTCCAGGGCAGGCTGTGTTTATATGTGCACAGGGGAGATGCTGGCAGAGCTGTTCTCCAGCTGCCCCCAGTCATTCACCATACCTTCGGCGGAGGCACGGAGTGCCAAGAAAAAGGACCCTGGGAACTACAAACTAAAACTAACAAACTAACTTGTTTACTTTGTAAGGCTTTGTTTACTCAAGAAAAACAATGAAGTGAAACATTTAAAAAGCATATTTCATAGTTCGAATTAATACTAGTGAACATTAGCATAAAAACATAGTTTTAGAAATATCCATAACCCTCATTTTGTCTGTTTTTGTATTATGAAGCTGTGACACTTGGTTTTAACCTTAAGGAATTTCAGGAATGGATCAAATGGGTAAATCATTACTAGCTTGATTTCCTGGTGCCCTATAAGCAATAACACAGATGTATCCACAGTGATAGTGTTTCCAGCATATGCAATTGTTACAAAAATAACTAAGCTAGGAGAGAAGCTGGGGTAAGTATCCTCCACAGATATCATTCCAACACTGACATAAGATATCCCAGTGGCCCTGGGAAAGTCACTTCACTTCTCTGTCTCAAGTCTGGCCAGATAGCTGAAAAAATAAGCATTCTGTACTTTAAAGGACTGCTGCAAAAATATTTTAAGAGCTGCTTGGAAACAAGTTACTAGTTAGCAATATCCTTTGCATAAGGAATTTTTTTTTAAATATTAAACAATTGCACAGAGAAAATTTTAAGTGCCTTTGCAATCTGATATACTCAGGTGTGGCCACTCATACGATGGTTTAAGGCCTTGCAGGATCAAGTAAATCTTAGATAACTTCACAAACAAGTCCCAAATTCTTGGAGAGAGCAGGCTGCCTGCCAACAGCTCTCAGAAACTTGTGGACAATTTGAGAGCCACCTGGTGCTGGGAAATCAGTCAGAAGGCAAAACACAGGCTGTGTTGCAGGTTTTAGAGAATCTAAATGAGCACAAATAACAAGTTTCCAAACTCTGCTGTTTAACAGGACAGCACAGATCACCTAAAGTACTTACCCCAACCTAAGAACTCACCAAAAGCCCAGGCTGAGTACTAACGCTTGACATTGAGCCTTTAATACACTAGCTTAGCAGTTTCTGCTTGCTTCTCCTCCTTTTATGTTTTGGTAAGAACCTCTCGATAATAAGAAAATTTACTGTTTCATCCTATCACAGGTTAAAATATTATATAAGCAGCTAATTAGCCTGCAAGTTCTCCTGGAATCGTGTTAATATAACTAACAAATGATGATGTTATTTATATTCTAAGTCTTTGTTAAAACAGGCTGTGAAAGCATATGTAATACCACAACAAAAATATTCCATTCTCTAGGCAATTCAAACCTGCATTTAGACATGGCAGACATTTCATGGATTTTATGGCAGAAACAAAGATAAGTTTTACCATTAGTAAAAAATATCTGTAGCTTCCAATATTCTTCTTCAGTCAGAAATTTCAAGTCTTTCTGGCGTTCTTTCAATAGATCTTGTTTATCCAAAATCCATTGTAAGCTAAAGGAATGGAAAATAATTTCAGCAATTTTTTATCAACATTATACTGAGTGTCTCCTGTACAGACTATGGATTAAGGCTTGGAGCTAAAGGGCTTGCTGCCTTTAACAAAGCCACAAACAATCTTCTCAAGCAACTGTTCTTCAGGGTTTTCAAAACTTAGACAACAGAAAAAAAAAAAAA
>VZTX01011108.1:22184-36323 GCA_013400915.1 Pardalotus punctatus
ACCGTTCCCCCGCGCGCGGGTTCCGCCCGCCCCGCCGGCCCCCGCAGCCCGGCTGGCTGGCGCAGGGACACGGGCCGGGATGGGCCGGGATGGGCCGGGAGGGACTTTTCGAAACCACCCAGTCCAACCCCGCCCACCATGTGCAGGGACACCTTCCACTAAAGCAGGTTGTCTAGTGCACCGTCCAACACGGCCTTGAACACTGCCAGGGATGGGGCAGTCACAGGTTCTCTGGGCAACCTGTTCCAGTGCCTCACCACCCGCGCATGAAAGAATTGCTTCCCTATATCCAGTCTATACCTGCCCTCTCCCAGTAAGGTCCCGACTGTAAGTACCCAGGAAGATCCAGAGATTGGTTGTTTTGTGCTGTCTTCACTGCACCTGAATTGCCCTTTAACTTACCTGTTCTCAAGTTTTCGCGGCTTAGCTTGCTCCATGCTGGAATTTTCCTCATTGGAGAGAGCCTCTAGAGGTATTTTCTTAATAATTATACAGTAATTATAAATTTAAAATATTAACAGGAAGAACATGGGCCTAAATCCTTTCCAGCTTTCTTTCCATGCTGTTTCCTGTGGTGGCTTTCAGCTTCTGAGTGCGATCTGAGATGTATCTACACATGTAGTGAGATGTATCAATACCATACACTAAGATATATCAGTCATCTCAGATGTATCAGACCATGGGCAGGTTGAATCAAGGTAGGAGCTGTGGGTGTTTGTACCTGGACTGCTGTGGGATGCAGAACTCCTGGCAGGGTGAGCAGGGAGAGAGAGATTAATTCCTTCAAGCAGCAGTGTCGCTAGGGCAAGTACATCTGGGTTTTGCAGCAAGATTTTAAAAAATGGACCTTGTCATCACCACCTGGGTGAGCAAGCTTGCCTGGCATTTGGCATGGCTGGGAGTGCATGGCCAAGGGACCCTGGGCAAGGCTGCTGGGATTGATGAGGTTGGAGGCCAAGTGTCAATGCTCCTACCACACACTGGCTAACACCCCACACCACATTGGAGATGGGGGTTTATTAATGCCATTTGGCAGCATGCCGCAGTGCCTGACAGCTCTGGGGGGCCTGAGAAGGGGTTCTGGGCAGGGTGAGGGGAGCCTGTGGAGGTGGGAAGGGACAGCCAGGGCTGGATGTGCTCTGAGGGCCCTGGTGCATAGAGCTGGTATATGGGGTGCCAACATGGATGCAGAAAAAGGGACCTTTTTGTTTAAGTCAATTTATCATCCAAGCCTGTTTGCATTAAAGCTGCTATCTAAATCTTCGTACTGTATTGCCTCAGCTTTCCAGAGCAGTTTCCTAATTTGCTAATTAACCAAGAATGTTATAAGGGTGAAACTCCAGGCTTTTGAGACACTGTCCCACAGTACTCTGCAATGATCTGTTGCTGATGGTGTAGCTAAGAAACTGGAGTTTCACTAGGAACTATGAAGCAAAGAGGGAAGATGCACAGGGTAAAATGGTGTTATGGTTTAGAAAATATATTCTCAAATGTTGTATTCACACTGAAACTACTCCAGACTGCACACAACTCTCACACTTCCTTGTCCCCTCATCCCTCCCCTGTGGGTGGCTGGAGAGCACAACTGGAGGCACAAAAGGTAAAGATCATTGATTGAGAGAAGAACAATTTACTGGAAACAGCAATGAGATAAGAACATGAACAGTAACAGCAACAAGACTAATGACAGAGTGTACAAAGAAAGAAAAGTTATTGCCCACCCCATGGAAACCACCAACAATGCCTGACCACTCCCTTTGCAATGCTATCCTGGCCTGCAAGCAAGCCTTTTCCCCTGGAAAATGACATGAGGTAGTATAGAATAAGCTCTAGGTCCTGGCCATGCTCCCTCCTGGCTACAGCAAAAATTAACCCTGTCCTGGCTGGAACCAGGACAGATGGAGACAGCAGTGTTTGTAAATGCCTTTGCTGGTGGAATGGGATTGTTCTGACATGCCAGAGAGACTCTAGGTTTGAGACCCTATTTATAAGAAGAATGTGGAGGAGGGAGATAGGGAAAAATTTATTTTATACTCTTTTCCCTTCTCAGTGCAAGGAGACATGATGGAAACCACAGGCTGGGTTTTGTGGGGAGTCTGTGGAGGCTCTCTGACCTGACACTTTTCTCCGAAAAAAATCCAGATGTCTCAGGGTATGGGAAAAGAAACTTACTCTGCTGTGTCAATGTCACAAAGAGGTGAACCAGATTGCCAGCAAATGCCCTGGATCACAGCCACCCATAACTGCATCACACACAGCATATCGCAGCACCAAGGAGTCAGGAGAGAGAGAGGCTGCTGTATAGCAGAGAAGCCTGCCATTGCCTCACTGAACATACTGGAGCAACCAAAGTAGCAGCAAACCTCATGCTTCTGGTTACTGCATCAAGTGAGCATCTTTTTATTTTTCACTACCTTTCTCTGCCTTACCCTAGCCTTTTTCCTGCTCCAAATTTAGTACCTTTGTTTTGTTACCTCATGGTGATTTTGGCTTCTGCACAATCAAGAGCTGGACAAACATGAGCCAGCTGCGTGCCCAGTTGGCCAAGAAGGCCAATGGCATCCTGGCCTGTATCAGCAATGGTGTGGCCAGCAGGACCAGGGCAGTGATCATACCCCTGTATTCGGCACTGGAGAGGCTGCACCTCAAGTGCTGTGTTCAGTTCTGGGACACTGAGGTGCTACAACTTGTCCAAAGAAGAACAATGGAGCTGGTGAAGGGTCTAGAGCACAAGTCTTATGAGGAACAGCTGAGGGAGCTGGAGTTGATTAACCTGGACAAAAGGAGGCTCGAGGGAGACCTTGTCACTCTCTACAGCTTCCCTCAAAGGAGGTTGTAGCCAGGTGGTGTCAGTTTCTTCTCCCAACAAATGAGACAGGACAAGAGGAAATGGCCTCAAGTTGCCGCAGGAGAGTTTTAGAATTAATATTAAGAAAACTTTCATACCAAAAGGGTTGTTAAGTGTTGGAACAGGCTTCCCAGGAAAGTGGTGGAGTCACTATTCCTAGAGGTATTAAAAAGATATGTGGATGTGGCACTTGGGGACATGGTTTAGTGGTGGACTTGGCTGTGCTGGGGTAACTTGATGATCAGAAAGTCTATTCCAACCTAATTGATTCTATGATTCTACACTGCAGCGTGGCAGGAAATAATGAGTAGGGTCTGGGCAGGAGACTTACCATAGCCATGATAAATACCATTGCTCCACTGCACACTGGGCATGGGAAACAGCTCTGCTTGCCCTGTGTCTTGGCACCACAGGGGCTGTCTAACACTGCTGGAATGGGAGCACTTGGCACTGCAGATTCTTGCCAGCTCCACTCCCAGACTTTTTCCCAGCAGGAAAGACCTTATATTGCATGACCCCATTTCACAGCATGGCAGCAGACCACACCAGTACCAGAGCTATGGAGAAGGAAACTCTCCCTGCTCCACAGACCCAGCAACAGAGAGATACAAAGACTCCTTGGGGTACACATTGTCATGCTCAGCGACCCTTCTGGTGCCCTACAAAGGGACATCCTGCCATGCTGGAGATCCTCCTTGCAGAATGGTAGCCAGGGGACTCCCAGTGCTATGGGGGGGTCATTCTCAGCCCCGCAGCATCCCTTGAGCAAAAAGGCAAAGGTTCCTCTAGGCTGGGGCATGCTGGAGATGCCCATTGTCAGGCCAGGAGTCCTGTGGCTGGTGTGCAGTCACAGTGCAGGGGGGCTGATTGCCATGTGTGGGTGCCACTGTGGTCCATCTCCGTGGAGGCCCAGCTGCGAGATGCTTTCTTGGGCAGGGGCATGTCAGGGGCAGACAGGACAGAGCTTTTTCCCCTTGACATCACTTTTGAGCCTTTCTTTTCCAGGAGCTGTGTGGAGGATCGCTTTATTTACCCTGTCCTCTCTGTGTGTTTGTGTCAAAACAAGCAAACAAAGATTTCATGAAACAGATGTGCAGTGCTGCTGTGTGTGCTGATGTCTCCTGCTCAGCCTCAGACCTGGCTGCTGCTCTGAGGGACATCCAGATATAGGATGAAAAAATTGCAGCCAAGAACCTGCAGGTAAAATTATACTTTGTCGTATTTGTGAGATGAAATTATCTGTCAGCTCTTGCTGATCTCTTCCCCCTCTGCCCCCCTGATAAAAACCGTCACAAACATATTGAATATACTTAGTAGTCCATTGCTAGATATAAATATACACAGGATAGTTGGATAGATTTTTTTTTCCTAAAATAAATGCTTCTTCCAATCAACATCTTATAAATAGCGTGATAAATAGGATGATACATGGTCATTCTTTTGTTCATGGGTCCTCCTCCACAAATGGAAATACAATATTTTCTTTATCTCTTTCCCTTAGTTTTATACAAAAACAGTCTTCACTGATACTCTCAGGTTTTCCACATGTTTACATATTCATCTAATAACTGAAAACAGTATGTATCTTTTCACAGATCTGACAATAAGCATTCTTGTTTGCCCCCCGCTTTTTAATATCCCCTCAGGAAATGAATGAGTGGTATAAAACCAGATTTCCTGACTTTAATCAAGCTTCCACAAAACATGCTGAGAATGTGAGACATTTCAGGGAAGGAATAGGGAAAAGAAGTGTAAGTGGAATTGAAAACCCCTTCCAGCTTATGTTATGTCACTTCTAATGGAAGCCTTTGTTATGATTTCCCTAAGTTAGGTAATGTGACAGTTGTCTGATATTTTTCCCAATAATGGTGGTCTTTTAGGCTATATTTTGCAACAAGGGAGGTGGATTGGAGGAGTGGTAACCCCGGATGTGACCCTGTGTCAAACCAGCAGGAAGTAGCCACAAATAATGTTTATACATATGAAATAAAAATTCAGTTGCTCAGTAATGCATGTATCTGAATATAAGGATCGTGTTGTTCTTGGATGACAATTTCAGAGGCAAAGGATTTATATTGTAGAATTTTTTTATTTGAAGCACCACCACACACTTTCCCTCCCACCGCACACACACAAAGCAGATTTCTGCAGAAGCAGCCATTTAATATTTTGCATAGAATACATTCAGGATAATTTAATTAGATGAAGGAAAGACTTTAGAATAATGAGGGTCTGGTTTACAACATGAGGATAAATAACAAGAGACAGAGGTGTTATTAAAGCCATCAGCTCTGTTGTGAGAACCTCTTGATGAGGATGGATGGTTCAGCCACCTCCTACTGACCTTTGGTTAAAATAATTTTTTTAAATCATCAGCATTCCCACACGGTGGCCTGTTATTTCAAAGGGTTTTCCTTTCTGGGTCACTGACACTCTGACATTTAACCCCACCCCCTCTCAGTAAGACATGCAGCAGGAACATATGCAGGATGGAGTATCATATCAATGTTATGTTGGTTTGATTTTTTTTCCTCCTCTGGTCAGCTTGAAATGCATCCTCCACTCCAATGGCTCAGGCTTTCTGTGCAGGGGGTAGCCTGTGGGTCTGGATCCCAAGCAGCATGCCCTGCCCAGCCTGAGATGGGTATTCAGGCTGTCCTCCAAACCCTAGGAACCACATAGATCAACCTGCAGGCCAGACACCCATTCACATGGGCCATGTGTCCTATCAGGGAGGGCTTTGCCTCCAGGGAAGACCAAGTTGCCAGGGTCACTCCACTGGGGATCTCTGCTGGGACGTGAATAGTGGACTGAGGGTCTCTTAGGTAGCCTGCACCTTGCAGGGAGAGTTTGTTTCTCTCTCACCTTTTCCCAAACATTCATTTAAACAAACATTAAGTAGTTATGGGCAATGAAGGGCTTCCTGAGAAGGAGGCTGACCACAGCTGCTGCCCAGCCAGGACAGGAGACCTCTCTACCCTACCTGCATCCCTGGGTGCCTTGGGGGACCTCTTTGCACCCTAAACAACTTTTCATAGAATCATAGAATCATTAAGGTTGGAAAAGATCTCCAAGATCATTGAGTCCAACCTTTGATCAAACCCCACCATGTCAACAAAACTGTTGCACAAACTGCCACATCCAGTTTTTTCTTGAACAATTCCAGGGATGATGACTCCACCACTCCCCTGGGCCAGCTGCTCCAACGCTTAACCACCCTTTCAATGAAAAAATTCTTTTTGGTGTCCAACCTGAACCTCTCTTAGAGCAGCTTGAGGCCATTTCCATTTATCCTGTCATTAGTTGCATGGGAGAAGAGACCAACTAAGGTCTCTCCTGAGCCTCCTTTTTCTCCAGTGTGAGCATCAGCCTTTCCTCATATGACTTACTCTCTAGACCCCTCATCAGCTCTGTTGCCCTTCTCTGGACACACTCCAACACCTCAATATCCTTCTTCTAGTGAGGGGCCCAGAACTGAACAAGGACTTGAGGTGCATCCACAGTACAATGGTGATTACAGGGGGACAATCATTGCCCTGGTCCTGCTGGCCACACTATTGCTGATACAGGCCAGGATGTCATTTGCCTTCTTGGCCACCTGGGCACATGCTGGCTCATGTTTACCCAGCTGCTGACCAGCAGCCCCAGGTCCTTTTCCACTGGGCAGCTTTCCAGCCACTCTGCCCCCAGGCTGTAGTGCTTCTTGGGGTTGCTGTGAACCAAGCACAGGGCCCAGCACTTTCCCTCATTGAACTCCGTAGAGTTGGCCTTGGCCCATCAATCCACCCTATCCAGATCTTTCTGCAGAGTCTTCCTATTCTCTAGGAGATCAACAGTTTCACCCATCTTAGTGTCATCCACAAACTTACTGAAGGTACACTTGATCCTCTTGTACAAATCATTGATAAAAATATTAAACAGGACTGGTGCCAAAACTGAGCCTTGGAGTGACTGACCACACACTAAATGCAGCACCATTCACCACCACTCTCTGGGCCCAGCAAACCAGCCAGTTTTTAACCCATCAAAGAGTGCACTTGTCCAAGCCATGGGCTGCCAGCTTCTCCAGGAGAATGCCGTGGGAGACAGTATTGAAATCTTTATTGAAGTCCATCTGCATCCTTTCCCTCATCCCGTAGATGGGCTACCTGGTCTTGGCAGGAGATCAGGTTGGTCAAGCAGGCCTGCCTTTCCTAAACCCATCCTGACTGGGCCTGATCCCCTGGTACAGTCCTGTACATGACAAGTGATGGCACTCAAGATAATCTGTTTCATAACCTTCCCCGGCACCGAGGCCAGGCTGACAGGCCTGTAGTTCCCCAGATACTACTTGTGACCTTTCTTGTATATGGGCATCACATGGGCCAACCTTCAGGTGTCTGGAACCTTGCCAGTTAGCCAGGAGTGATAATAAATGCTGCAGAATGGCTTGTTGAGAAGACAAGGAGAAAGCAAGTCTGCCCTGAGGGTGTAGATTTTTACACTGAGCTCTTAGTCTTTCCAGAGGAAAGGATGCTACTGTAAAATGGAAGTGGCTTGCAGCCCACCCCTCTGCAAAACACCAGGGATTCTCCTTTGCCACCCCAGTCTTGCACAGGGGCTTTTCCCCTTTCTGCAGGACCTCTCCTTCCTTTCTCACTATTCCTCCAGGTTTTCACTCAAAAACCTGCATTTCCCCTTGGAAAGCAGCTCCTCTGCCTTCAACTTGAGCCCTCCACCATTGCAGCAGTTGTCGCTTTTATTAACTCAAATAAAATGAGGAACACATATTTTCTTGCTTGACTCAGTCCTGTGGGACCTCGGGAGCTGGATTTTCTGCACGACTTCGCGAAGGTATCGGGTAACCTTGAAGCAACCCGGCAGGCGGGAGGGGGTTGCGGCTCCTGGTGATCACGATGGAGCCTGGCCTGAGGAGAAACCCCCCGTTTCCCAACAAGCCTCTGACATCAGGAGAGAAATGAGCAGAAAACAGAGAAGCGAGTTAATTAGTTGCATCTTCACTGGATCACGCTTGAGAGACGCTTTTACAAGGGCAGGCTTTGCTGCCTTGCTCTATCTGGTAACGAATGGTTTCTCTGCAAGCCAGAAACTCAGAGGGGGGTTTCTGAATCTGTATAAGTAAGGAAAAGCTATACAAAGAAAGAGAGAAAATATATCCCTGCCCCATTGTATAATTTCATGTCTCTATTCCCTCGGACACATTTCAGATATGAGAAATACACATATAGATCTTATGCACATCTTTTCCACCCAGTTTTGTGGGCTCCTAAAGGGAGTTGGAGAAACCAGCCTCTTCTTGCCCCAGGTTCAAAGGGCCTCCAACACAAGCCGCCTCTGGGGCTGGCCGGTGGGGCTATGGGACAGGGATACTGCAGCCTGCCCCTCAACAGCATCCTGCAGTCTTTCCACGCAATATGCGCGGCTGCACTGCAGACCCCCCACCTCCGGGCCGGCTTTTCCTCAGGGAATGCCGATAAGTTTGATATTTATAGGAGCTGAGAGACGTGGAGAGCGGGGCTCACTTTGACCACTGGCACAATGGGGCGGGGTGACAGTTTCAGGTGGGCCATGATGAAAATCCAGATATTTCCCATCCTGGGAGCTCATCCCAGGGAGCAAGCGTTTTTTTGATTTCCCCAAATTCGAATTTTTTTTTCTTTCTTTGCAAGGTTAAGTACTGGGAAATCTCAGCACACTGGCTATGGGATACCCAGACTGTAGAGGGGACTGTCCTTTCCCAAATAAAGGCTGTCCAGAGTTGCAGGGTTTTCCATGGATCGGGCAGGGCAGCAGGCTTAGCCCTCAAGCCACAGTGCCAGCGAGTGCAGACAGCTTGGTGAGGCACTGGCAGCCCGGTACCTGGGAGTGCGGCCACCTCGGGGACTGCCTAGAAGGCTCATAAGGGATGACTGGAAGTCAAATATTCCTTCTATGAGGGCTTGCGTTTGCAGAAGGTCCAATCCCACACTCATCTGAAAGCAGTTTCTGTACTGGGGATGAGCCCTAAAGCCCAGGGGGCTGCTCTGGCTGACACGAACTGTTGAAAAACATTTCTCAGTGATAACTGAATGTGCTCAGTAGATTTTTTTTTTTCAAATACCCTAGGACACGGGTTTAGAAACAATAGTGGCAAGTCCTTTCTCAGGCAGATTACCTATAGAGTGGGCATCCTAATTTAGCTTTAAAAACAATGGCACAAAAGAAGGGGTTAGTTCGGCTCTGATATTTTGAGCTGAGCAAAGCTTGATTCAAATCCAATTTTAAGGGTTCATTCCAGAAATAATTTAGGGAGATCAGTTTATTAAAAAGACCCCCACACCAAATACCAAGATGTGATAGAAATATTCAAAGATAAATAAGATTTTTCCCTCCTAGCTGTGGAAGAGCTAACCCTTCTATATGTGCCTGCCTGAAGTGTGCCCTTGTTTTTCTGTGTGAGAGATGCAGAGTGAGACAGAAACTTGGAGGTTAATCTGTCTTCTTCTTCTAAATGCATATTTGAATATTTAGACTGAAAGATGATGACACTGGGGAAGCTGAGGGCAGCGGTCCACAGGCGATTGGGCAAAAAATACTGAATAATTTTATTTAGATTTTATTTTAATAGCACAAACAATGAATAGAAAGAACAACATTACATCTGCAGGCTGTAATGAAAAATTGTTTTTGACAGATGACACCTACAAGTTTCTTTGGTCTTATAACTCCGAATCTGTCAAAAATGATGCATATTTCAGTGTCAGAATATACAATGGCAAAATAAACAGAAGGAAAAGAGCTGTTCTTCGTGATGTATTTGATAAGCCCTAGATAATGTGGGTTTAACCTGCGTTATTCAGCATATGTAAATCAAATACTTTCTTGTATAGCATATCTTTATTGGGTTTAAAAAAAAAAAAAGGAAAGAAAAAAAGAAAAAGTCGAGTCAGAGGGACCAGAGAAAGACCTTTCAGTTTGTCAAATTCATTAATTAGAGGGCTGCACATACTAGAAGATGCGTTTTCTTGCTCTGCTTCCCACCCCCACCAACAATTTTACCATGAGGGAATGTTTACCAGAGTGTAACGAACAGTTTCCGATGGCTGCATTTTTGCTAAAGTTCTATTTTTTTTCTTCTTGCTGATAGTCGTATCTTGAAAAGTCGTATCTTCAGCATAAAACGCTGAAACCCTTAACAACATTATATGCGCTCATTAGGAAGTCAGCTCTCTTATATCCCTTTCTCCTGCTCGCTGGCAAAACCGATCTCTTTCTCGATTTACAGTTACCAGCCAGCCAGCAAGCTCTGCCCTGCTCCCTGGTGCCACTGCACTGAGAGATCTTCCTTCCAGCAGCTACCATTTTTTCATCCCATCCCTTTCCCTCTTCCGTGCCAATGATTTATTTCCCCTGCCTCTCCCCAGATCAAGCTCTGGGTTCGGCGGGAGCCCAACAGGCGAAACCACCACCGTTTGCACCTCCCGACTCCCGAACCGAGGGCATCCGCCGCGGGAGCGGGCATGGCGCCTCTTCTCCGCCGCATCCGGCTCCCCGCTCCTGTCCCGGCACTGATGGCACTTGCTTCTCCCGAGGTCTTTGGCGTCCACCTAGGAAAAAAGCTCCAGCTATGTCGTTGCTGTTGCCGTACCATAACTCTGCCCCTCGAGGAAAAGATTTACAGAAATTAAGTGTCTTGTTTAACGGCTGCAATTCTTCTGTAAACACAGAGCTGATTTTAAAAGAGATTAACCCCCCTTCTCCCCCGTAAGCGCTTCAGGAAAATGCAACAAATTTACACTCCGCATAATTCATTTTTCGCCTTGAGCCGAGCTGAGCACGGCAGAAAAGTCCTCTGAGGATGAGGAGGGCAGTTCTGCAGGGTGGGCTCTTTGCCTGCGTGCTTTGGCTTCCCCTGTCGCTGCACAATTTCATCCCTGGAAGAGATTCAGGGTCTGGCTGGAATCTATCAAGCTGTCAGAACGGATAGAGACAGTCTGTGGAAATTCTCAGAGAAGGGTACTCCCACTGTATATTTTAAAACCCCAAACAATTAAAGCCTAGGCTGAAATAAAAAGTCAATGCTAGCTTGCCTGCCTAGAGGTGGAGAGAAACTGATTTAAGTATTACAACCGCTGTCTTTACAAAGACCGACTCAGAGAGAGCTCAGATCAGAATATAGTTTCATGAATTGGATTCCGGGGGATATTTGATGCTGGAGGACGGGGAGAGAGGGAAGCACCCCCTGTTTCCTCACCGTGCTGCTCCCCGGAGCGCGGGAACAGCTCAGCGCCATGCAGACTTTTGAAGATGTTTCCTAAGGCATTGGTCCCGTATACATTCGGTAACCTTTGGCTTTTCCACATGCTTTTCAATAGATCACAACCCTTGTCTCTCAGGGACGGTCAGGAAGGAGAGCAAGTGTCTTCATCCCTGCGCTCCTATCACGAAAACCATAGGGATAAAAAAAAAAAAAGAATCACAGCATATCAACTTATAAAAAAAATCTCTGTGTGTGTTTACACATAAACATACTTGGGTGCTTGTGTACGCACTCACAGGCAAACCCGTACCCCTGCTGACTCTGAGTTGCCTGTGACACTGATGCTGTAGCTAGCTGTAGGCAGCTGAGCGCAGCTCTGCCTATAACCGGAGGAGCAGCCTCCGGGCAGTGGGGCCTCCTGGACATCCCTTCCGCGGGCACCGCGGGAGTACCGGGCGGCCGGAGGCCGAGCGCCTGTTCCTTCTCCATGGCCCTGGAATTTTTCTCCTCAGGCAGGGCCCAAGGTTTGGCTCGGCAGGGGTAAACACGGGGTGCCCCGGCCGGGCTCGGGCTATGCTGGCAAACCCGTCCCGTCCCCCCTCGGAAAGGTGGGGCAGCGCTGCCGACTGGCGCGGGGATACCCTTTCCTTTCTTATTTAAATAGCTCAGCCTTCTCGGGGCGGAGGCATGTCAGGGCTGGGCTTTTCGCTTTTCCTCCGGCCCGTAGTCAGCCGCGGTTGCTGCGAAATTATGTCAGGGGCTTCTCCCAGGCTCAGCCGTGGCCACCTGGCGCGACCGCTGTGCCTTGTCCCCGACACACTGCCACGCACGACCGTGCCCGCCGCTCTTTGTCTTGCAGAAGTACGAACGTCGGGCCCCGGGCGGTGCAGGAGGGCACTGAGCAGAGGGCTCTTGTCAATCTCCTCTAAACAAGATCTTCCACTTACCGGGGGCTCTATGCAGGGGCAAACCCACCCCAGAGAACGGACTTCAGCCCTTGATCAGACTTCATCAATATCTGCTGTTAAGAGCCGTCGCGCTGCTCTCCAGGCAAGCCGAGCCTCGCATGTCGCATACAGAGCCCTGTTCAACGCTGGAAACGGGGCGCCGTGCCCGGGACACTGCCCAGATCCTATCCCCACCCAGCCAGCCCCACGGGGTGTGGGAAGGTGCCCGCATAAGTGAACAGAGTGACCAGGTGACGGGGGCAGGACCCTATCCCCCGCCCCAGACGAGCCTACAGGTAGTGCCAGGGCATTTCCCTGAGGGGACACCCAACTCAGTTTCACCAAAGAAAGTTGTGTCTGTATCGCCCTGGGGTTGCCGAGCTCTGCCGGGCGCCGCGGGGACCCAGGCTGTGCCTCCAGCCGGATACTTTGGTGGAAAAACCGCCCCGTCGAGACCAGGGCTGCTTTCCAGAGGAGAGTGGAGAGGGTGGCAGCATCAGGCAGTCACCAGCTCTCCGTCATCACATTGGCACAAAGTAGCCTCTCAAACAAAGGCCCCCATAGAGGTACAGGCTCTCTTCTGTCTGATTGCGGTGGGATTAAACATCAGCTTTCTGATAACTGACCACAGAGTTTAGAAATTGCTAACCTAAATGATAATTTTCTCAGCACATTTTGGGCTACCGCACCCAGACGACCTCACACACAGTGGAGTCCAGGCCTGAGCTTTGGAAGTTGCCTCTCACTGTGGCTCCACAAGCACAGAGTCCGCAGCAGTAGCAAGATGCTTTGTGGTGCCAGGGTTGCTAGGGTATGGCTGATATGCAGACGGACAGACGAACAGAAAGGGCAATGGGTGGATATGGATGTGGAGCAGCCTTGGGTTAAAAACATAGACTGACAGAGTGGTTTGGGTTGGAAGGACCCTTTAAAGATCATCCAGTCTGGGCCACGGCATCCTCTACTAGATCAGGCAGACCTGAGCAGGGAGTACAGCCCTGAGCCATCCCTGCTGCAGCAGGACCACGTCCCAAAAAACCTGGCCTGGGCAGGCAGTGGTGTCTGCCTGAGACTCGCATCTCCTCTCCTTACCTCCCTCCCCCTCTGGGAGCCCGTTCATTAGGCTAGAATCATCCAGGGAAGTTTTTTCATGGGGCTTTTCATTCTCATGTAACCCTGGGGTTTCTAAACCCGAATGGAAGCCAGGCATGAGAAAGCCGACGCTTGCTGCCCTTTCCCTGCAAAGGGAAACACGGGACCAGGGCTCTTGCCACTGACCACTACTGCCAGTCCTTGTCCCCAGCAGTTGCTACGCTGGCAGCCACGCAGAGAGACATTAGGCAGGTCATTTTCTGAATCTCCTTTATTTCCTCAGTTTCTCCCTGAAATCTTTATAAATCCCCCTTTTCCAGGGGGAGTGTCCAGGCGGGTGGAAATCTGAGCACAATGAAACCTGAGAATTTCTGTCACTCTCTGCATATGGTCCGAAGTGCTTTAATCCCAATTAGGGGCGGCTGACACACGGTCCTATTCATCCCAATCAGCTCTTGAATACATTTGCCTAGAAATGAACTTCACAAATAGACTTTCTCCTAAATGTGCCCAACAGCAAGGAAAATCGAATTGAGGCAGGGGCTCATTCTGAGGCGATCGAGGGAGAAAAGGTATGAATTTATAAGGTACACCGAAACATTGCAATTCAGCAACAAGTTTACTGACTTTTATTTGCACCATGTCAACCGAAAGAACCAAGAGATACGGTGGGGGTTGCGGGAGAAGGGGAATACGGTTAAAAGGCAACTTTAGACAGACTTTGAATACTTTATACGGCAAGCTTAGCCTCCAATTGAAGTTGGGCTAAAAAAAAAAAAAATCTCAGCCCCTACACTGGAATTTTTAACGAGCACAAAACGTGTTTGAATCCGATCTGGGCTGACGCTCGTGATTAACAATACGAATACCAAATCGAGCTCCTGTCATCTGCCCGGATTCCCATAGAACCTGAATTACTATTCAAAAGCTGCTTTAATATCCCACCCGCATCTCGTCTGCACCGCACAGCTGGTTGGGGGCCGCCGGCCCGGCCGCAGCCGCTCGGCCCCGCC
>VZTX01011109.1:0-13211 GCA_013400915.1 Pardalotus punctatus
CAGGGCACAGGAGTGTGTCCAGAGGGTTCTGGGATGTCTCCAGATCACTTCAGGTAATACTTGTACATCTGAAGAGTTTAACACAAGACACAAAACCCAGCCCAAGGAGCACCAAACCAATAACTTGAGCCTCTACAAGATGTCTTTATTGCAGGGTTTGGGGTTCCAAACATTGATGGATTGATGAGAATCCTGGAAGGCATCTCTGCCCGGCACACAAAGTCCTGCATCCCCCTTGTCCTGCTCACACTCGTGACCTAGGTTGCTATCTAAAAATATAAATAATCTTCTTTTTACCATATGCACAGCAAGTCAGGGCAACCAGCCAAAGGTGCTGGGTCATCTAAAGATATCAGTTCCTTTTTACATTAGTGTTTTGCATAAAACACCGTTTCTTGAACAATAAATGGCTTTAGTTTAGTGCCATCGACCTAAGCTCCACTTCTATAAAATTTCAGTAAAGCTTCCATGCAACTGAACATAATTTAGAATTTATCAGTCACTTCAAGTATTGAAATCAACTGTGTGAAAGTAATGAAGATGAAGTGTTTATTTTAATGCCAAGTTAGACAATATGAATATTCCTTAGAGGGCTTTCTGTGCAGGGAGATAAAAGATTGAGAGCAAACTGAACAGGAACTGACCTATGGTGCACATAACTTGAACATGTGTTTTTGACATGCCTCAAGTATGTAGAGCTTCCTGGAATGACATTTAGAGGAGCAATAAGCAAAGGGAAAGAAAAGGAATTTAATTTGATAGAAATCTTTACCACTCCATCGGGTACCGCAGTTGGAAGTTTGGGCTTTTGACCCAGCTCAACATCCATCACAATGAGACAGCAAAAGATAAATTAACATCAAAAAGAAATGGATTTTATATCATCTTTTACCAAAAGCATCACAATGCCTCAAAACCCCTCCCAGCCCTATCAGAGGTTTGCTGGTTTTACTCCTCTCTAGGAACTCAGGATTTCATCTCACCAGCTGACACACAAGGGAAAAAGGAGATACCAGCGTGTGAGCAGGGTTGGATCACTGCTCCCACAGAACCTTTCAAAGGCAGTGTGAACTCGCCAGTAACAAGTGGTTCTGCCCAGAAAGAGATGCTTTATACACGAGATTACAAATTGCTTGAAAAGATCTGAGAGGTGTGGGATCGCTGACCTTCGTGTTCTTACATCACACACTGGGAAGTGCTGGGAGAAGCGTGGCTCATACCACAAGGTTCTTCTCCAATTTTAAGTTTTTCCCCAAACCACGCTGGGTATGGCCCACTGCAGGAAAAATTCACCTAAAAATAGGAAAAAGTTCTTTTATCCTGCATTTTTCCAGCCAATTCCTTTGGAGTGTGGCCATCTCCCTGTACTAAGAAATAGAAGGGCTCAGCTCAGTGCTTCCTCAGCTCTCCAGACATGCTGCTGGGACAGCTGAATGACTTGAAATACTAATGCAGCCTCTGGCAAAATTTTCTCTGGGTAAGAAATGTATAGATCTGAGATTTAATTACTCATCTCTGGTATTCTCAGTGTTTTGTACCAATTTATGTAACTGTGAACTACATTCAAAAGCTACCATATGAGAAATAATGGCTATACAAATACCTGAATTTCTATTTAGCATTAGAAACCAAAAGTTTTCTTAGAGGTTCAGCCTAACTTGGCACAAAACAACAAAGCATCAGGGGCATTTAATTTTATGTTTTAATTATTTACATTATGTTCTTTTCACATGTGCTAATTTCTGCTGCCTTCACAAGGGTTTGCAGTGGGTTCTCCAGTTGTTATAGCAATTAAATCTCAAGATCCAAGTGTCTTTTCAAGTTAACTTTTATCCTTATGAAGTCTGGATAACATCTATTTTTTATGTATCACCTGGCATAAAAGTTACAGATGTGGGAAGTGGGCAATCAAGTGTTGTGTTTGCCGAGGCCCAGTGCGTGAGGAGCGTGAAAGAAAGATCGGGATCCAGGCAAATCCATTTGGACTGATGACTTAAAAGCAGATGAATGGACACTGAAATAAATCCATCAAGAGCAAAACTAGGGGGAGAAGATTGGAAATGAAGAAAAGATAGAACAGGAAATGGAGAATATATATATATATATATATATATATACACAGAGGGAAGAGAAAACATTAGGATTTTTTCCTCCTTAAGAATATTACGAAAACAAAAATCTTTGGAAATTTGAGCACTTTGTGAAAAATCAGAACAAGTCTGATAGTGCCAGAGCAATATTTTTGACTTTCAAAAGATCTTTTTTTCCTTTATTCCCTGTCTTGTGATTAAAGGAAAGACCATGGACACCCAGCCACATTCCCTGTGCAGGGCACTGAGGAAAAGGGGCAGCCTGGGCTAAGGCAGCCAGACTCCACTGTCCTTTTTATCCAGTCTGAAATACCTCAACAGCCTCTAAAAAACAGATGTGTAAAGGGAAATAAAGTGACTTTTCCCCAGGCAAAACTTTTCCCCATCTTTGTGCAGGCAAAAATCCTTGATGAGACTGACACTTTACATTTGGAAATAACCAAAGCTACCGAGAGACCCAGGGCAGGGAAAGGGGAAAAAACAAAAGGCAAATTGAATTGCTTTTGAATTGAATTCCCTTTGCTATCTCCTCTCATTTTCTATCACCCAGGACCCATTCTTCAGATCTAGCAGGGCAGGAACTAAATTCTTAGCAACAGATTTAATCTTAGTCATACAAACAGCCCCATAAATCCTCCAGAACTATTTTTATAAAGATAAATACAAATGGTTTACAATTCTCCTGATATTCTGACTGCCTACTACATCCTTGAATATGGAAAGTAGTAAAATATTGTTACTAGAAGACCTTTAAAGCGTCAAGCCCTGGGCGTGCCAGTTGGAAAATTGATGCCCTGTGGCTGAGAATGAAGGGCAGGGACTCAAAGCACAGCCATGAAGCTCCAGTTTTTCTCCGGTATGTGAAAATTTCACATTCACAGTAATCAAGCTCTTAGATTTACTTCAATTAAAGGCAATAAACGGCCCACATCTTGTTATTCTCTCCCCCGTGCACAGTGGAAGCTGCCATTCTCCAGTGGGATGATTGTTCCTCCTCCCAGGCCTCATCTCTAACACACCTGTCAAGGCCCATTTTCAGGTTTCTCATCCTCTCCTTCTTGTAGCTGAATTTCGTTCTTGGCAGCAATTCCCCCTCAATCTTCATTAACACTGGAGCTGTTCTTCAGTCCTTGCTGTCCTGCTTTCATATCTGCTTTACAAGCCTTCACCTCCTGATTGCTAAATCCCTTTCCCAACCCATTCTGCTTCCTGCTCCAGCAGTTTGGGTTTCTCCTCTCCCTGTGCAGCTGCTCACCCACGGGGGTTTGTCCTTGGGTGGTGAAGGAGAAGCCACTGTTTTGTTTGGGCTTGGCCATTCCTGATTTATCAACGCACTGCAAGGACACGGCCATTCCTGAGGGACCCACCGCCAGAACACCACTGCTGCCCTAAATTAGCCAGTGTTTTCCACTCCTTTGATGAGAATGTTGATCTCTGCCACCAAAAGAAATTATTTGGTAACTGGGAACAGAGCAGTTTGCAAAGTTTAAAGCTTTACAGCTGTGGTAAAGTTGGAAGGAAGTTCGAAAAGCGAAGTGTATTCTCCATGTATTTAACTATCCCATGTAAGTGGATTTAAAACAGAAACTATAACAGAATCATGGAATGGGTTGGGTGGGTCGGGACCTTAAAATTCATCCCATTCCCCCCCCCTGCCATGGCAGGGACACCTCCCACTGTCCCAGGCTGCTCCAAGCCCCAATGTCCAGCCTGGCCTTGGGCACTGCCAGGGATCCAGGGGCAGCCACAGCTTCTCTGGACACCCTGGGCCAGGGCCTGCCCACCCTCCCAGGGAAGAATTTCTTCCTGTCTAAATATCCAATCTAAACCTGTTAGTTTGAAGCCATTTCCCCTTTTCCTGTCAATCCAGGCCCTCAAAAATTGTGTCTCTCCATGTTTCTTGTCAGGTCCCTTTCAGGTCACAGTTCACTCACCCCAAAGCTTCTCTCCCCAGGCTGAACAATTCCAATTCTCTCAGCCTTTCTTCCCAGCAGAGCTGCTCCATCCTCTGCTCATCCTGGATCCTCCTCTGGGCTCTCTCCAGCAGCTCCAGCTCCTCCTGAGCTGGGCTGGGGCAGCTCTGCAGGTGGGGTCTCACCTGAGCAGGGCAGAGGGGCAGAATCCCCCTTTGCCTGCTGTCCTGATAAAGCAGGTGCTTGGGAAGGAAACTTCTGCTGTAACTGTGTTTTATATTAAATGACCAAGCCATGACAACCATCACAACCCTCACATCTGTTTCACACCGAGTCTTTCCCTGTCCCCTGTCAGCACCCCTGCACCCCCGAGCATGGAACACAAGGCATTAATGGCCACTGGGACTATAATTCACTTATGAAGTGACTTCGCCACATACACACACTTAAGAAAGCACTGAAATCGGATTTTCAGACTCACTAAAGAGCCATGATGGGCTCCCTTATTATCCAGACATTTCTTCACGGGACAGAAATCCCCACTGCTGCAGATGGCTGAGGCAGCACCACTTTATGGCCTGTGGCTCACAATCCATATGGACCAAACTCCAACTGCCTTCCCTGCTTAGCCTGGGTCACTACTCTGACAGCTTGGAAGTGTTAAGCTCTTAATGCTTCTTTTCTTAAGCCAAGTGTTCCTGCATTGTTTGGATTTTCAATGACTGTAATTAGCTCTTGTAGTGTGACAAATTACACTTTTCTCCAGGAATATTCCTTATAAATAGGGGTTTTACTGCCTTCTCTCTGGAGCTGGCTGGTAACGAGCTAGTTGGATAATAGCTCTCACAATTCCTGGTCAGCATGTGGGCCTCCTACTTCTGTTTTAGCCCAGTTTCCATCATCCAAGTGTACTGGGAATCCAGCAGTGCTCCGGAGGCGTGGCAGACATGACCCCCCCAACAGTTTTTTGCCATGCCATTAAGAAACTGATATTTAAGCACCAAGGTGACAAGCCAATTTTTAAAATCAGCATGAGAGAAATGTTTTTCCAAATTCTTTCTTTGGCCAATATTGGCGTGATCAAGGTCTAGAACTGGAAGATACTGACCCACACTCCACCTGCAGTCAGTGAGACAAGGTACCAACAGAAATGTTCAAATTGTCACCTTCACATCAGCACCTTTTATTTGCTTCTCTCTCCAGATAAGCCCCAAACCCTTTTATGACTGGTCCAGGGAAGGGCTGCAGGCACTGCCCTGTGCTGGGGAACAGGAGCCAGTGCCTGAGGGGTTTTCCCTGCTGGAAGTGAAACCCCTCCCTGTTAATGTCATTAATTAGGTAACTGCTTCAAGTGAAACATGGATCCAGCTCACCCAGACAAAAATCTGCTCTGAGCAAATTATCTGCAGGCAGATTTGTTACAGACCAGTGCTGGACTGTTGCACCCCAGCTCATTAACAGATGCTGATCCCACTAAGTAATTAGCAGGTTTCTTTAGCTCTTAATCCTGCCCTGACACATAGCAGAGGGAAACATCCATGGGAAAGCCACGGCAGTGGTGGGGACGGCGAGCTCTGCGGGAAATCAGACATAAATTTGAGCCAGGTCCTTCTGGCAGCCCTGGAGAGCACGGCCTGGGAAGGGACGGGGGAAGGACATTCCTTTCAGAGGTCAGTGCTGAGAGTTGTGCAAAACCAGGGGCTCAGAAACGCCTTTGCACTGCGGACTGAGGGCCTGCAAGGGGCTGGTTCGGTTCGTTAGCGGGGACATCGCTGTGGCCTCCTGGGACCTGAAGGAGCCGACAAGAAAGATGGGCAGAGACCTGGGACAAGGGCTTGGAGGGACAGGACAAGAGGGAACGGCTTCAGAGTGACAGAGAGCAGGGTTTGTTTGGATATTAGGGAGAAATCGTGCCCTGGGAGGGTGCCCAGAGCAGCTGTGGCTGCCCCTGGATCCCTGGCAGTGCCCAAGGCCAGGCTGGACAGGGCTTGGAGCAGCCTGGGACAGTGGAAGGTGTCCCTGCCATGGCAGGGGTGGCACTGGGTGGGATTTTGGGTCCTTCCCACCCAACCCATTCCACGAGTCTGCAATCACAACAGCAACAAGTTGCTTTGCCACTGCTTCAAAACTGTGAGACTTTCAAAACTTCACAAAATTAGACCAACTCTGCCCAGAGCCAACCAAAACCGCTCATTTTCCATTCTGGCTGGGAGAACACAGAAAATTTACAAGTCAAAACTGAAGATAAAATTGCTGGGCAAACATCCTAGGTGCTCTACAAAATCCACCACGCCACTTTAAAGGTAAAGGCACATTTTAAAACCCCAAAGTAGCCACGGGAATGGCAGAACTGGAAGGCAGTTTTCCCTGTTCTCCGAGGGAAAGCAGCCAGGCTCTCAGCAGTGATGGCAACTCAGAACTCTAATGAAGCCTGGAGGATGGAGCTTCCCAGGGCAGCTGGAAATCAGGAGGAGGAATTGCTCTGGGGTGGGACAGCAACAATCCCTGGCCACTGGCTTGAAATGCTTCAAACCCTCTGGAGTTTTCCACACCACGACACAAAGCTGACACTGCTGAGTCAGCCCCTTAAGCACTGTACACTCACAGAACTTTTGGCTAAATAAATTTGCAATTAATTAATTACACATAAAGGCATAGAGATTAAAATTCCTGCTATAAATACAAAATCAACTGAAAACCAGGCAAAGGGAACTCAAATTCTAACAATATTCTTGATTTCCAAATATCTCCTGTAATCCAAGCAAGAAAACCCCACTCATTGGTTGTGACTCGTTGGATATTGATCAAGAGCTCCCTGTTATTATCCTGTATTCACCCCAAATGACCCCAACTCCAGTAATTTGTGATAAAACCAGATTCCTGTGCTCAGCAACAACATTCAGCTATTGAACTGATCAATGTCAAGAACAAGCATTTATTAATTTAAGGGACAATATTACCCAGCCCCATTACAGACACCCCAAAACAGAAGGTAGGTGGGAACTGTTCCCATCAGCCCTAAACCAGGTTACCTCACTTGCACAGGGAACTAATTATTTTCCTCCTCAAATGATTCTGGTGGGTTGATTTTTTTAAATTTTAAAAGTAGTCAACCAGTGGTACTTGAAACCAGTTTCGTTCAGACAAAACGAGTTCCTATAAATATTAATGCTGTTGATTTTATACTCCATGTAAAACAAAGGTGTTATTTGCACTTTAAAAAGCAGTTCATTCAATCGAGTCTGTTGTAATTGAATAATTCAGCTTTAATAAACTCTCCCTGAAGTGTACAAAGTAACATAAATCTCAGTGCCCCATCCCCTCTGTGGAGAGGCTGTAAGTCTCTTTTTTCCTACCTCCCTCTCTGCTTTCCATCAGTGTTATCAGCTCTCCATTAAGGGGATCTATAGCTTCCTCCAGTCAATTTTTTCTCCCATCAACTTCTCTTTCAACAGCCTTAGAAAATCCTGGAAGCAGTACAATAATTCTTTCCATTTTCACAGGCACAGGTGAAACAACCACACGAGTGTTTATCTCAGAGTTACACTGAAAATTAACTGAGGAGCACATGGCAGGAAGGGAAATAATCAATGGAAAGGCACTGGAAGTTTAATAATTTGTTGTTATCTGTGTCCTGTCAATAGTGATGAATGAAGGCAGGTGAACAGGACCAAGGTGTGTTTTCCAAACCCCCAGCTGAAGAGTCTTGGAGCAATTAATGGTAAAAACATCCAGATATCCTCCCTGCCATCCCAGCTGCCACCCATTTCCAGTTTAGAGCAATTTCAAATGTTGATTTCTTTTCAGAAAATGACAATCTTACAATCATTGATAAGTTTTAGATACCTGTGACTGCAGTCTTTTCATTGATTTGATGCACAGCTGGCACAAACTATTTATTGAGTTCTACTACTCATCTAAAGCATGAACCACAGGGCTCAAAAAGCTGCATTCTTGAGGAAAGCAGAAAAAAGATACGAGTAACAGTGATCTGCCATGATTTATTCATAGATTTGCACTCAGACATATACACTGTAAGGCCCCACTGATCTCCAGAGGCAAGTTTAAGTGGAGTCATCTCTGCCTAACCTTTCGCAGAGTCAGTGAAACAACAGGATGTCAGTCAGGGTGGAAAAGGGCAGGAGAAGAGCAAAGTGGTGAGCAATGCTTTGTGCTTACACCATCTCCAGAACAGACAAGAATGCAGCCTGGACACAGAGAAAGGCAGGTCCTGCCCAGGGAAAGCCATGGTGAGAAGAACCTAGGCATTTAAAACCACTGCACACAAATTAGTGAGAGGAAAACAGAACCGTGCATTTTCCAATGAAAGGGAAAATAGTCAGAGCTGCTTGTTACAATAGCAGACAAGAAATTAGAAGCACATCATCTTTGACTAAGAAATAGCAAAAGCAGGAGTTTGAGTCCCTGGAAGGCTTCAGAAGCTAACAGACACCTTCAGAAATCTGGAAATATTCAAGGGAATTTTAAAGAGATGGTACAGGTCAAACTGCAGTGAGTTTTCCCTGTCCCTTTATAAAGTTAAAAACCATGATGTTTTCAAAGAATACTATTTTTATACAGACAAAATGTATTTTAAAGTATTCCAGGAAAGTGAAGTTTGTTCTTTTGTTCAAACATATTTGTTCGAGCCTTTGAGAGGCAAAACCACACCAGTTCTTATAAAATAAGTTTGCTGTCTTCCTCCTTCCCCATCCCCATGTGAAACTCAGTACCACAACTGGCTGTCCATTTCCACCTGGTGCCTTGGATCTTCAGGAGGAGGGAGAGGTCCAGGCCTGCATCTCCTCCAGAAAGCACAACCAGTGTTTGCCCCAGGAAATGCTGCAAGGCAGTGCTTGGGGAAAGCAGGGATTTGCTCGGGACAGGGACACAGGGGACAGGTGTCAGCTGCCACCACTGCTGGGTCACACTGAATTACAGTCACATTCCCTGGTGCCAGGCAGGGATTACCCAGCTGGTTTGGAAGCTCTGGTTCACCCATTTTGCCAAAGCCAGGGCAGGCAAAGCAGGTCTCAGAGGGAAGCCAGGTCCCTTGGGCACTGCTGCCTCAGTCTCATGCTGTTATTTAGTGGCACACAGGGTGTCCACGCTGACTCCAGCAGTGCAGACTGAAACCAGTCTGCCCAGTTGGACCATCCACCCGTGGGGATCAGCATTTGCTGCTGCTCCTCCACAGCTTCACAGAGCCCTTTGCCTCTGGCAGCTGCACATTTACCATGGCATCAACGGGAAGGCAAAACCCCGGCATGTTTTAATCACTACATGGTAACACTAAAGCAAAATTCAGAGTTTACCAGGCCCTTTTTATATCTAAAACTTGTACTTGTCATATTATACACAGTAGCAGAGGCTCCCAGCCTTTCCATATTCTAATGTGATGAATCACACTGTGTTACTGAGCTACTCTCAGAAGTAATCTAAGCTTTGGAATAAAATCACTGACTACAGCAGCCTTACGAAGAGAAAAAAGATCAACAAAAGAGATTCACTGGAAAATAAGCTTCTGTGAATGAGGGGGAAGCAAATTTGTGTCAAAAGGAGCAGATCTTTCATGTGTTGTGCGTCTTTGTAGCAGGTTACTTTAAACTTGGGCCTTTCTAGGAAGGCATCAGTAGCAGAACTGAGGAACTCCAGTGAGGAACTTCAGTGACCCCGTGAAAGACTGACACAGTCCCCCGTTGTAAGGAAGCTTGTCAGCTTTTCCAGCAAGTGAGAAATCCAGCCTCACCACACCTCGAGCTGCTGGAACAGGCAGGATTCTATCTGGGACACAAGCAGCAGGGTTATTTTGATTCAGGATCAGGGCTGCATCTGTCTCTATCCCTGTATTCCCATGGAATCACCGCACAGAGAGGAGGCTGATCCGGCCTTGTAAACCCACCAATGCTGCCACCATGTGAGAATCAGATTTCATAGGGATAATTCTTGGGTAGGTACTGAAAACCAAAGGGAAAACACCCAACCCAGCTTTGATCACTTGGTTTTACAGGGCCAAGGTGTGACGTGCCCTGTGGGAAGCAGCCCTGGATGTGAGGGAGCAGTGCAGGTACCACCTTGGAGCTGACAGGAAGAGTCAGAGACAAAGGAATGATGGCCTTTCAGGGTGAGGCATTAGAAGGAGAAACAGCGATGATCCATCACAGAAAATCATCACTCAATGCAATGGGTCATGCTTCAACCCTCTGAAGCACGAATGGAGTGGGAGTAACCCACCCAAACATCCCAGCAGGAGGGGCCGAGCCTCAGGTCTGAGATGTGGCTCAGCCCCAGAACGCGGCCAGGTCCGGATTTGGCCGATTCCTCTGGAATCTCAGGCACACTGACACTCCTGTCCCTGGCTTGGCTTCCCTTGCACGCAGGAAGTGAACAGCAGCCACCTGCTCACTGCCAGGGGTCCCTGTGTCCTTAGGGACTGCGGGGTGCCAGCTCCAGCAGGGATGGATGCCAGCCTGTGCAGGTGGACGGAGCACAGGGGTCTCAGCTGGCATGTGCTGAACCTCAGCTCACATCACTGCGCCAGCCACGGCTCCATTCGCTGTCCCGGACCCTACAACTGCAGCAGCCCCTCCTCCCCCAGGACAGCCCTGGGAGCATGGGATCAGCAAGCTGTGAAGCCTGTCAAAAAAAAAACCAGACCAGCTTCTCCAACACCAACACACATATTTTTAGTGAATGTGTGATGGAATTAAATCTGGGAATAAGTTTTTCTGAGGTGCACTGTGCTGGTGGCAGCCAGGGCAGGGCTCCCCGTGGGAAGGGTCCTGGAGCTCAGGTGGCTTTGGGTAGCACAGAGTGGTCTGGAGCCCTGTCTGAAGGAGGATTTCATACTGGAAACATGAGATGCCACCCATTTATGCCTCCTGCTCCTCAAGTCCACCTCACTACTGCCAAGGAACAGACAGAGAGCAGATTCCCAAAGCAGATTTATCTTGGGCAGGGTTAAAGGTCAGTGCTGGAATTCCAATAATAGAGGAGCCCATTATTCTTTGAATGAGATGAGGCACAGGCCAACCAGAAAGCGAAAATTAGTCTAATGGCAGAAAAACTGTTTCCATTAGAGAAATGCTTCTAGGAAAGATGGGTTGAAATGACCTGGATTTGAAAGGCTGTTTCAAATTTATTCAGGTTTCTTGGATGGCTGGTTTTTTTTCAGCTCTATCATATCCCTAGAACAGTGCAGTTTAATTTTCTTTTTCATCTTTTTTTTTACATGTTATTTTCTTACTTATTCTCCTCGCTTTTATGAAATTGGTTCTGTA
The DNA here is from genome assembly GCA_013400915.1 of Pardalotus punctatus. Classification (NCBI taxonomy): domain Eukaryota; kingdom Metazoa; phylum Chordata; class Aves; order Passeriformes; family Pardalotidae; genus Pardalotus; species Pardalotus punctatus. The sequence goes on from VZTX01011109.1 coordinate 11,284, forward strand.
ACTGAGTATGGCAGGTTACTTTCTTCCCTTGGCAACCTGCACAGGACTGGACTCTGCACACATTTTGGAGCTGAGGAGGTGTCTGTGCCCAGTTTTCATCCCAGCACTTCTCTCCCAGTAACTTCTCCAGCATTGACGCCAAAGCTCACTATTGAACTGCATCCATGGTAATTAATTCTAATTTTAGTTCCACCTCTTTTTGACCACCAATAAATCCATGCTGCTTTGTGATCCAGAGCTGGGATATGTTCCAGCCTGACAGAATTTGGCATTTTAAAACCATTTCTGTACCTCCACTCCAGCTGTCAGTAACCTCAATAGGCTTGGCAGACGAAAAAAATCTACCTGTGTGCTTCAGGGTGAGGTAAAGGCTGTGGGATGGCAATTCCAGCAGCAATTCCCATCCTGGAACTGCAGGCAGTACAGCCCAGCAATGGCATTTGGGATGGAAATGGCTCTCTGTGCAGAAGGAACACGAGCTGGGTGTCATTGTCACGAGCTGAAGCTCTTCAGGGGATCATCCACTACAAAGGGCAATTCTGCTTCAAAACCACACTCGCTGAAAATCCTTCGCTTGCTCCTCATGTGGCTTTTATACAAGAGAAAATTTTAATTCTAATAGCTGAACACCCCCTTCTTTTCTTCTTTGGAGCCTTTCAGAGATAAGTAATACAGAAAGATTGTTTTATTAGTCTGCAGGCTGTTGTCCAACTATTCCACAGATGTTCTCTAATCTAATTGTATTTCAAAGTGCTGCCAAAAATATGAGTTTTATTTAATTCAAATAACATATCCATGTAGCCTAAAATATGCCTTGCTCTGAATCCCTCTGTGATGACAGCTATTACCTGCTGCTTTCATGGTAGGCAGCACCTACCTGAAATTTGGGGTTATTCCTGAGGAAATTGTTACAGCTGGTGTCAGACTAAGCTGACATGGTTTCAGCTTCCATATCCTCAGGCACCTTCCAATCAGAGTGAGGCAGAGAAGACTCGCACTAATTTGAAATACAAAGCAATAAATAACTGGGTCTGAGTGGGGGAGCTCAGCCTACTTCCAACAGCGAGCCCTTGTCATGCTCAACCCATCTAAGGCTGCACAGCCCCATGTCCCTGCCCCAGGGGACAGCAGGGCGTCCCAGCCTCACCGGCTGCCCCAGTGCAGCTGCAATTCTCCAGGGCACAGGAAGGATGCTATCTGCTATCTCAGGAGCAGAGGAATCTGGGTAACGCAGTAATAACACGAAGCACAGTAAAAGTATAATTGTATTAAACACTTAAGGCAGACTTAGTGCATGATACTTGTCCCACTTACACACATTTCCAGCCGAAGTCACTACTCTATAAACAGAATTTTGATTAATCCCACTGAGGATTCTCTCCCTCTGATATATATTCTGTAGCTCTCTATGATATTCCAAACAAACACTCAGAGCTGTTATATTTATAAGAGAAAAGCTTAATTATTTATTGTGCTCAGCCCCTACCTCACCTACTTTGGTAAATGAAAACCCAAAATATCTGACACTCCAAACTCCTCTTTTTTTTGAGCTGCACATTCCAAAGGAGCTGTTGAACTTGTCATGCCTGACAGCCATAACGATGAACATGCAAACCTTTCTCCGTTTTGTCTTTTCCATTCAAAACATCAGCATGTGCCACAGACAGGAGTGAGAAATGCTGCTGATAATTGGTACAGGATTTGCAATAAGGGATTTGGCATGGGAAGGCTTTAGCTCAGTTCACCCCCCCATGCTGCCCCGGGCAGATGACACGAACTGGGGGGTCAGTGTGCACACACTCCTAAGCTGGGTTCCAGCTCTGAGGACCTTCCTGGGGAGCTGGAAGGTATCCTGCTCCTCCCCAGGGCACCTGGGACAAAGGAATTTCACAGACATGAGCCGCTTCACAGACTCACAGACTGGGGCA
>VZTX01011110.1:0-23842 GCA_013400915.1 Pardalotus punctatus
CCTGCTTGGGGCGAATCAGAGGTCTCCAAGGTGGTACCACAGTGACCACAGGTGGCCCCAGCACGCTCAGGGCTGCAACTCATCAGGAACTGGAGCTGGAGGACAAGGGGAATGGCTCTAAACTAGGAAAGGGCAGATTTAGGTGGAATACTGGGAAGAAATTCTTCCCTGTGAGGGTGGGGAGGCCCTGGCACAGGGTGTCCAGAGAAGCTGTGGCTACCCCTGGATCCCTGGAAGTGTCTAAGGCCAGGTTAGAGAGCAACCGGGATAAGGGAAGGCATCCCTGCCCATGGCAGGGGATGGCACTGGAAGATCCATAAGGTCTCTTTGAGCACAAAACATTCCAGGGCCCCATGACTTGTCAAGAAGTAGGAGATGGCAGTGGAGCAAGGCTTGGAACAACACTCATGATGACTTTAGTCTTCACCCTGAGAGCCGAGGCTCTCCTTGGGTGAGGCTCTGTGGAGACAGACCGGGAATCTTTAAGTTTATTGCACTACCGGGTAAGAAAACCTCTCTGAAAAGGTTCATTTTGCTGGATTCATGGCTATCCAGTTTTCTTCATGATCTCAAGTTGGTCACTATTATTGATTAAGGTAAATTAACTAATCTTAAGCCATGAGGACAAAAATCCTGCTAGAATAAAGGAATAAGGGCTGAAAAAATCTATCTCTTGTGTATGGGAATAATTGGATAGGCTTCCTTCTACACTGCTTCCATTTTAGAGCAACGGAGAAAATAATTTCCCAAGGAGCCATGCCTTGGGCTGAGATGGATGCTTCTTTGGGGACAACTCGAAGAAGAACGTTTTTTGGAATGGGCTCTAGCTGGGTTTGCACCACCCCGCACAGACTTCCCGGAGAGGTGGTGGAGTACCATCCCTGGAGGGATTTAACATGTAGATATGGATGTGGTTGTGGACATGGATATGGATGCGGATGTGGATGTGGCACTTGGGGACACGGCCAGTGGTGACCTTGGGGGACGGCACAACCCACGTGCGATTCCCCCTAAGGCCTCAAAGCCCGCGCACGGCCCCGCGGGACTTGTAGTTTTTCTCCCGCTTCGCCCCGCTCGCAGCCGCCGCTAAAGAACTACAATACCCGGCATGCCCAGCTGCCTCGGGGGGCGCGGTGCATCACGGTACTTGTAGTCCAATCCCCCCTTGCTGTGCGTGGCACCGCGGCCTGTGGGGACTACATTTCCCAGCGACCGCAGCGCCGGCAGCGGAACCGGGAAGCGCGAAGATGGCGGTGGATAAGGAGTTGCTGGAGCGGGATCTTTACGGGCTGTTGGGAATTGGCGAGAAGGCGTCCGAGAAGGAGGTGAGGGATGCGGGCGGCTCGGGATCGGCTCCTTCTGTCCCCTCCTTCCCTCCCTGTCCCGGTGCCCTCGGGAGTGGGGCATTCCCGGCGGGGCGCTGCTCTCCGGTGCTGAGCTGAGGGGCTGCTCCCAGCGCTGCTGCGGGACCGGAGCTGTGAAACCTCTGGAGAAGCCCTGCTTCACTGATGTTGGCGTTGTTATGTCCCGGTTTTGCTGAGATTGGCGTCATTCCCGCAATTTAGCCCTGTGCGTTCTCAGTTCCGCGGGGCGAGACCCGCCTTTGGAGGAGGGAATGGCTTTGGGAAGAACTGCAGGGTTGGTGTGGGACGCTGTGCCTCTCGCTTTGTTTAGGTGCTTCCAGAAGGGAAATTCCCGTGTTTATCCAAAAATCCGGTTGTTAGAGGTTTGTCCCAGTGCCCAAAAGCCATGTAGTTAATTTCGTGGGGTTGGAAATACCTGTTTCCGGTTTTTGATTGAATTTAGTTGGTCAGCCAGTGCTAAACACAAGAAGGAGGCTCCGAGAGAGCTGCAGAGGGGCTTTGGAAAAGGGCCTGGAATAACAGGACAAAAAGGGAATGGCTTCCCACTGCCAGAGGGCAGGGTTAGATGGAATATTGGGAAGAAATTCTTTCCTGAGAGGGGATGTTGGAGGATGGAGCCCGGGGAGGAGATGCCTGTCCCTCAGCTGGATTCTTATTCAGGAGGTGGGGTCATCTGTAGGGCTTTTCCTGCACCTTCCCAATCCCGGGAGCTTTGTCCACCAGGTGGGGCCGGGACACAATTTTTTCCACTCGTTTTAGTCGGGGATTGTTTGGTTATGGGATAGAGTGGCATCCTTTTTTTCCTATCCACTTTTTTCCACTCGTTTTAGTCGGGGATTGTTTGGTTATGGGATAGAGTGGCATCCTTTTTTTCCTATCCACTTTTTTCCATTTTCCCCCCTTTTAATTCCCTTCCCCGCTTTTGTTTTCCTTTCCCTTTTTTCTTCCTTTCCCTCTTTTTTGTTCTCTTTTTGGTTTTTTTTTCCCTTCCCCCATTTTTTGATCATCTCCCCTCTCCTTTTCTCCCCTCTCCTTTTCCCCCCTCTCCTTTCTTCCCTCTCTTTTCTCCTTTCCTCTCTCTCTTTTCTCCTTTCCTTTCCTCATATTTTTTCCTCTCTCCCTTTTTTATCCTCTCCCCTTTTTTTTCTCTTCCTCCCTTTTTTCCCTCATATTTTTTCCTCTCTCCCTTTTTTATCCTCTCCCCTTTTTTTCCTCTTCCTCCCTTTTTTCCCCTCATATTTTTTCCTCTCTCCCCTTTTTATCCTCTCCCCTTTTTTTTCCTCTTCCCTCCTTTTTCCCCTCATCCCTTTTTCCCCCTCTCCCCTTTTCCTGTGAGGTTTCACTGCTGCAACACAAGACACCTGGAAATAACAACTTTTAAAAGCTCCAACTCCCTCCAGACACAACCACATCCTGGGCCCAGCAGCACAGAGGACGTGGACACAATCCCTTGAGCACAGGGATTATTTTTTTATTTCCAAGTTATTTTTTTTGTCAGGGACAAACCAGTTCCCCCCAGTAACTCCCAGTGTGGCCCCTGCAGGTGAAGACAGCATTCCGGCAGAAGGCCCTGACGTGCCACCCGGACAAGAACCCGGACAACCCCCGGGCAGGTGAGATGGGGCAGCTCCTCCTGGGAGTTTTCACTTCTCCAGGCTCCTGGAAGTGGCTCTGCTTCCCTGAGCCCTGTCCTGAGGGAATGGCTGAGTGTGTGTCCCTGGGAATACACACAGGTCACTCCCTTTGGTGCTAACCCTGCTTTTTAAGGCTGAACAATCCCTGCTGGATTTAGGAACGCCAGTGTTGAGTCAGTGCTGGAATTAGAGTGGCACCCCTCCAAATCTTCCCAGCCTTTGGCTGTTTGGATGTTTCTTTAATCCATATCTCTCACAGTCCAAACTTCACCAGCACCTTATAAAAATCCTCTTTATCTGTGGGCAGGGCTCATTTGTGGTAGAGGAAAAGCCCTGAGTGTGGGGCTGAGCTCACCCAAACTGGGAGCAAGGCCTGGCTTCTGCAGCTGCCCTGATTTGGAGAGCAGCAGGGGTAGAAATAACAGCCACGAGGGGGAATCTGGGGATTGATACCTGCAGGAGGTTGAGGAGTGAGGGGAAGGATGTGGGGAAGCCTCCAGCTCATCCCTGTCACTTTCCAGGAGGAGGGGCAGCAATATGGGGGGAAAAATGCCAAGTTTGGATTATTTTGGGCTGAAAAGCTGGAGGTGTGCGAGGGGAAATTTCGGCTGCCTGCAGTGAGTGATTGCTGTGGATGGAGGTTGTAAAATTAGCAATTACTTTCTGTTTTGTGTGTCAAGACTACTAATAATTCATAAAAACCAATATAATTTCCCAATGCTTATAATAGGACAAGAGGAAAGACTTTAAAAGGATAGATGGCTCTAATACAACAATTTCCAATGCAACATAAGCAGGACTTCCTGATGGTGTGTTTGTACACAAACAAGAGGAAGTTGAAGGAAAAGGACTGAGAGGGAGAAGGAAATTGTGAGCTCCAGCTAAATGTGGCATGAAGGAGATATTGCTACCCAAAATAAAAAGAATCAGTAAGGGAAATTAAGTTTGTCTGTTCCAAGATCTCTCTTAAAATGAAACAATCCCAACTTTTGTTTCTTTATTTACTCTCAAGTTTGTGTAACACCTTTGAGTTGAAGTGTCCCTGGCTGGAGGTTGGCTCACAATGCTTTGGAAAGATGATTTTCTTTTCCTTGGAGAGACTTTCGTGCAGGAATTGTCTTGCCCAGGTCCCTCACCTTGTCTTACCTTTATTTCCTCTCATTCCCAGCGGAACTCTTCCACCAGCTGTCCCAGGCCTTGGCCGTGCTCACAGATGCAGCAGCCAGGGTAAGGATGCTCCCTTGGGAAGGGTGGGATTTTGGGGGTGCTGCTGGAAACTCTATTCCTGCCCGTCCTGCTCTCTGCTCCGACAGAGGCTCCACAAATACAAATATCAGCTGTTATTCCCCACGGTTCTCCGTGAGATTAAAAGCTTGGAGAAATGTTGTGTTTCTGGTTTGCTGCCGGGAGCTCTGCCCCAGGGTGGGATTCTGCCTTTAATAATGTGCTGGACTGGGGTATATCCCATTTAATAACTTCAGTGGCAGCCATCCCTGTTCAGGAACACACCCAATTCCCATGGCAACGGTGCATTTGCTGTTCCTGGAAAGTCAGGGGCTGACAGATGAGTAATACCTGGATGAAATTCCTGAAGGCTCCAAGCTTTGCTGTCTGTGGGACACCAGAGAGCTTGGACCCTTCTGGAGCTGTGAGGAACGGGCTGAGGATCCACAGCCCAAGGCCTGAAAGAACCTGGAAATATACCTGGAAAGAATAAAAACAAACCAAAAACGAGCAAATAACTCTCTCCAGGTAAACTCAGGAGAGAGGAAAGTGTTGATTCCAGGTGAAAAGAGCTAAAAACATGAACTAACTCCTCTTTTCAAATACTGGCAAAGCTTGTGATCCAAGAAGCAGCGATGCTTCAGGATTTCCATCCCTGATGTATCCCCTGCTTTGCAGTTTCTCTCCCGGTTTCCCTAGTTTCCCACTGTTGTGCTGGTTCCTTGGCAGGCAGCCTATGACAAGGTCAGGAGGGCGAAGAAGGAGGCTGCAGCAAGGACACAGAAACTTGATGAGAAGAGGAAGAAGGTGAAACTTGGTAAGGAAATCAAACCCTCGCGTTCTCTCGGAGTCTCCCTTAGCTGGGTGTTTGCATTTCTCCTCCTGCAGGATCTCCCTGGGGATCAGTGAATCCGTGTGGGATAACTCTGGTTGCTTTGTGCCCTGTACAATGCAGGAGCCACCTGGAATCTCCTCCCACAGCCATAGGGTGGTCCTGCTCTGGGAATTAGAGGGGCTGAGGACTGTTAAGACTCCTTTGATGTGTAGGGGCAGCAGAGCTATCAGGATATTGGTGTAGGTGCAGCGAAGGTTTTGATTTTTCCATCTTCCTCTGGTCAGCAGGGAAAATTCAAATTATCTTTGGATTGTTTCAATTTTGTTCCTTTCTCTGCAGATCTTGAAGCCAGAGAACGGGAAGCCCAGTCCCAGGAGAGCGAAGAGGAGGAGATCAGGATCACGAGATCCTTAGAAGAAGAAGTAAGGATAAATTCTGAATTCCCTCTGCTGTTTTTGGGGAGAATTGCTGGAAGTATTTCCATTCATAACGAAATCCACGGGATAAGGTGCAGCAAATCTCTGGAAGGCAGTCCTTCAACCTTTGGGATTAAAAGGTTCTATGAATCCGAGAACCCTGGAATGGTTTGGCTTGGAAGGGATTTTAAAGCCCATCCAGTTCCACCCCCTGCCACGCCCAGGGACACCTCCCACCAGACCGGGTCGCTCCTTTTGGACCTTTCCCAGGGGAACTGGCAGCAGGGGTGTCCCAGGAGGTGGGTGGGAGACCCGAGCTGTCCTTGGAAGTGTCCAGCTGGAATTCCAGCCCCGGATCTGTGCCTCAGGTGTCCGTGCCGTGTTCCCTGTGCCGTAGATAATCCGCCTGCGCGAGGAGGGCTCCCGACAGCTGGAGGAGCAGCAGAGGCTCATCAGGGAACAAATCCGCCTGGAAAGGGAGCAGCACAGCCGAGGTGAGCGCCTGCAGCTGGCATTGGGCTCTTTGGGAGCTTCCTTTTTTCCAATTGTCCCAGCACAGCCCTCTTGCAGGGAAAAATGCCTCGGAACAGGTCTCCAGCTTGTGTCTTTGCTGTTTCTGGCCTTCATCATGGCAAGTCTGGGCATCCTAGAAGGAATAAAATGCTGCCATGGAATATTCAGTCCATGCTGCAGTTCCTGTTGCATAAAATTTTTGGGGCTGGAATGGTCCAGTGGAAATCCCAAAGCATTTCCTATCATCGTATCTATGTATGTTCTCAGGGAAAATTTTGTGCTAGATGCTGAGGAATTTTCATCTACATCCTTTCAATTTTTTTTTTTCTTTTTCTCTTTAGGCAAGCAAGAAAGAAATGGAGCAGAAGGCAAAATAACTCCTAAGCTCAAGGTAAGACATCCTTAAAAAGCTGGGGTTTGGTGAAAACTGATAGAATGTGGTGGAAAACAGTAGGGACACTTGTGTGTCATCACTTGAACAGCTCCTGTCCTTGCTGTTGGAATCTCTTCCTCCCTCACCTTTCCTTTGTCTGCTCCAGATTTCTGAGCCTGGAATTGAGTTGTCTGTGCTTTTAAGCACAGGGAAACATCTGCTAATTACCGTGGCAGAGCCATTAGCATCCTTTTAAGTGCGGTCTTTTTTTATTCCATCGAGCAGGAGCAGCAGCGTTTCTCCCTGTTCCCCAAACAGTTTGTTCCCTGCGCTCACTCCCATGCTGAGATCACTGTCTTGGCAGGCCTGGCAGCATGGCTGTAAATAGCAGACGTGGTGAATGTGCAGGGGGTGGGAGCTGCTTGAGCAGGCAGCGCATCCAAGCGGGAAAAATTAACTCCTGGTGTGTTTCCCAGCTCAGGTGGAAATGCAGGAAAGAAGATGAGACAGGAGGAGGATACTCCAAAGATGTGCTGCTGCAGATCCTGCAAAAGGTCCTGTCTGATGCCCTTCCCTGTTACTGGGTCTTCCCCTGCTGTCAGCTCTGTAAGGATAGTGAATTCTGGGAAACTGCATATCACAGAATCATGGAATGGTTGGGGTGGGAAGGGACCTTAAAAATTATTCAGTCCCACCCCCCCACCATGGGCAGGGACACCTTCCTCTTGTCCAAGTTGTTCCAAGCTCTGTCCAGCCTGGCCTTGGACATTGCCAGGGATGGGGCAGCCACCCTGTGCCAGGGCCTCACCACCCTCACAAGGAAGGATTTTATTTTAATAATCGAATCTAAACAGATAATCTAATCTAAACAGACAGTTTGAAGTCATTCCCTGTGTCCTGTCACTCCACTTGTAAGCTGTAAACTGGGGTTGCTCATTTTCTTCCCTGCTCAACTTTCTTAGGGAGTTTTCAGAGCTCACCAGCATATTATCATGGAGTCATTAATGTCGGAAAAGATCTCTGAAATCATCAAATCCAACCTTTGAACCGAGTTGGATCCTTTGATCCATGAGCTGGGAGCAGTTTCCCAGCTGACAGCTCTGCCTGGCTCCCAGCAGGAACTCCTGCTGAAACAGCAGCTGCAGACTCTTCCCGCTGGATGCTTCCTGCCCACTTAGTCTGGCCGTGTGGTTGTGGTGCACTCATCCTTCACATCCATCCCTGCTGTGGGAAGTGCAGAGACAGGCACAGACAAGCCTTTGATCTGATCAATCCCAGCCTGGCATCTTTATTTTCCCTCTGAGCTCAGCAGCCCTCTTGCACTGGGGCTTGCTGGGAGCCAAGTGTGTGGCTCCCTGCCTTCCCAGATTATTTCCTGGAGGGACAGAAATGGTGTCAGGCTGGGATCGGTGGAAACAGGTCAGAAACGGTGGCAGCTCAAGCCTCATGTCTGTGAAAACACATGTTTTCTCTTTGTGTTCATGTGATAAATGAACTTGACATCTCTCCTGGCTCTGTAATTAACTTCCTTCCTTTCTTTCTTTCTACAGTATGGTGATGTGCTCAATTTGTTGATCTCCAGCAGGAAGACCGGGAGTGCAGTGGTGGAATTTGCCACGGTGAAGGCAGCTGTGAGTGCGCAGAGCCCCTGCTGGGTGTGCTGGGGGTGGCACAGGGTGACAGCCTGGCCACAGCCCTGTCATTAAGGCAGTGGAGAAGGGTAATGAGAGTCTAAAGGCACGGAGGCACGAAGGGAGTGGCAGAGCTGGAGGCACAACCCCGGAGATCAGGCACATAAACAGGTTGTGCACGGAGCAGGCTGAGGAAAGAGGCACTGCCTTAAAGATCAGGCACTGAGCACTTACTCAGCTCTCTCTGAAGGTGGACTACCTTGGAGCTGGGCTTATGTGTTTTGGAGGTGGTGTCAGTGATTTGTAGTGAAAAACAACCTAAAATGTCTTGACTCACTGAGTGGGAGCAGAGATCATCAGTTAACCGAAATTTTAGTAGTCCCATCATCTTGGGCTGTACAAGAATGTCTATTCCTTGTTAGCTGTTCTTTCATTCATATCCAAGTAATAAAAAAGCCCCAGAATTGTGTGTGACCTGTTTATCAAAGGTGCTGGCAGGGGTATGGACCATAAAAGTGCTTCTCGTGTAGGGCAGCTGTGAAATCTGGGAATCATGGAATGGTTTGGGATGGAGGGGTCCTTAAAGATGATCTAATTCCAACGAGTCTTGTAGAATGGAATCATAGCATGGTTTGGGTTTGAAGGGACCTTAAAAGATCATCTGTTTCAACCATCCACCAGCCCAGGTTGCTCCAAGCCCCATCCAGCCTGGTCTTGGACACTTCCAAGGACAAGTCTTGTTTGTGCCCTACTTGGCCTTGAGGCCAGTCTGAGATGGGAGAACATTGTTAGTGACCTGCAAGGAACGGGGTCTGGAATTCAGGTGCTGATGGAAGAATCTTTTCCCTGCCAGGAGATGGCTGTGAAGAATGAAGTTGGACTGCTAAATAATCCCCTGAAGATTTCCTGGCTGGAGGGGCAGCCCCAGAGCCACCCCAGCACCGTCCTCCCTGACAGCACCAGCCAGCCCAGGACCTCACAGGTGAGGAGAATGGGCTGTGGGATGGAAATCTGGTGCTGTAACAACCCAAATCTCGGTGTGCTCTGTAGTTGTGGTCAGACAGGAGCTCTTGATGCCCGGCCTGGCTTTCTGTGCTGGATCAGTATTTTTAAGGACCTCTTGCCTGGGCAGCAGCACACTGGGGACTGGAGCTATTGAGATGACTGGATCTTCACACATTCCCCCTCTCCCAAATGAGGAACAAGGATATTCCTTGTCCAGCCCAAAGCCTCCAGTGCCATTCTGACGGGATTTTTTAATGTGTGTTGACTGTTGGAATCCTCTGAACGAGAGCTGCTGAGAGGTTCCTTTAGAGAGCCTGCATTCACAGGGGGAGGAAATTTCAGTGCTGGAAGGAAACCTCTGTTCTTAGGGTCTGCAGGAGGGAGTAGAAAGCAATACCAAACTAAATACCCTTTTGTGTCTTCACTCCCTAAATATTTTAAGCTTGTGAGATTGTTCAGTGCATTCACTCTCTTGATTTTTTTATTAAGTACTTCATTTACATTATTTGTAATGATACATCAGAATGCCTGGTTGTTATCCTGTGTAGGACCAGGGAGAATCCTGCAACCACAGGCGATTTGCCAGAGTGCTAGGAAGGAAACTGGGGCAAAAAGCAGAATCCAGACCACCTTATATGAGAGTTTCTCACTAGCAGAGAGTGAGAACTGGTTCATTCCTACCGGAGAGGGTTGCGGGTGCAGTTGGAACTTGGTAGTGGTTTCCAGCCTCTGTGGGTTCAGATCCCTGAGTTTGTCTTGGCCTGTTTCCATGCCCAAAGCTTGCTAATGTGGAAGTGCAGCGTCTGCCTGCAGTGCAGGATTAGTGTGGTGGGGCAGCGGGAGAGCAGGAAAGCAGCACATGGAGCTGCTGACTCTCCTCTGCCCAGCATGGCCTCCTCAGTCCCACCTGGCTCTGGGAATGGGAATGCTGCCAGGGCCCTGCATCATTCCCAGGAGTTGCACTGCTGGTGCTTGGCTGTCCTTCCTGCTGCTGTTATCTGTAAGAAGCTGCACTTTCTGGGGTTGCACTGCAGCCTTGGCTCTCTGAGCTGCTCTGCTTCCCATTTTCCCTTGTTCCTACTCCAGACCCTCCCCAAATCCTCCTGCTGCATCCCCTAGGATGCTTCTAAAACCTCTAATGTGTTAACAGCTCCTCTTGGCTGTTCTGCTTGCAGCTGACTTATCTTGTGCTCTCCAGAATGTGCACAGTGAGCTTCCACATCCCCGTTCCTCTCCCTCTTCCTTTCACACCCAGCCTGGCTTCCCAGCCACCAGGCTCCACGTTCTTGCTTCCAGGCTGCACTTACCTCATTCTGATTTCAGCTGCCCTTGCTTCCTATTCACTTCCCCGCTCTGTTTTTGTCTGAATCCACCCCCGTTCTGTTCCCACTCTGCAAAAGCAGCTCCTTCCCTGCTCTGTTTCGGGAAACAGCCCAAACCAGCAGCGTTCTCATGGCAACGCGCTCACTACTCATCCTCTGCTCCCTGTCTGGGACAGGCAGCCAGGTACTCCCTGCCTGGGAGAGCCAGCCAGGACCTGAGTGCCAAAATCCCCAGGGAAAGGGCAGCCAGACCTTAGCTACGAGTGTTGGAAGCAGTTCCCGGGTGGAAGCTGCGCTGTGAGGAGGCTGCTCTGCTTCCACAGCCTTGTTGTCTCCTACAGCAACAGGTGCACGGTGTCCAGCAGTTCCTGGAGAGCTGCTGGAGCCAAGCAGGCTCCAGTTCCCCTTGGAATTCAAAAGCTGTGGCTTGGCCAGTGTTACTCCAGGCTATTGAGAGCAATGGCTGTGTGATGGTTCAAAGCACACAGCGGCTGCAGAGAGCTTGTTTTGCCACTCCAGCAGCATGGAACACTCAATTTTGGGAAGGTTTTCCCTGCTCCTGTAGTGGGATCTCCCTGCCAGTGCTCCTCAGCCATTCAGCCCTGAGAAAAAACCTCCACCCTGGCACTCTTGCACCTTTTCTAAGCTCCTTGGAGGTTTCAGAGGGTTTTCTTCCTATTATCTGACTTTGAGACGTGAATCTCTCAGGGTAAGAGGCAGCTGTGCCTTCTCTGGAACGTCCCTGCGCTTTGCTGTGGCCGCTTCCAAAATTCCTGGTTACCTGGGGGCATGGAGGTTTTATTATTGTTATTTTTTAAAAGAGCCCTCATAGTACTGGTACTTTTTGCAGGGTCCTTTTAACAGTTTGTCCTGATGCTGCCCAAAGTGTTCTCAGCCTGACAGAGCCCTTCCCACTGTCCAGCTCAGAGTGGGGAACTGTTCCTGCCTTGCCCCAAGCTGTGTGAGCTCTTCTCAGGGGGAAATCAAATCCCAGCAGCTCTGTCCTTCCCCCAGCCCAGAAAAGCAGAGCCACACTGGTTCCTGCCCCACACAAAACCCTGCAGTGGCAGGGAGGATGGGTCTGGGTCACTCCAGATACCCTGTGCTCCTGGTGCCTGGGATTTCTGTGGCTTGTTCCCAATGAAATGAGGCAACCAGACACTTCCAGTCACAGATACATTTATTCTTCCACATCTGTACAGCTGGGAGCTCAGTGCATGCGTGAGGCAGCAGTGTCAGAGACATCTCTTCTGCCAGGAGGATAAATCCACTGCTGGTGCTGTATCAGGAGCCTACATGGATGCTCACCTGTTTCCAGGCTGGGAGTGCCACCTGCACTGCAGTTAGGGGAAAAGAAACCCACAGAGAAAGAACGGAGGAACAGCTTTGAGCTTTCCCATCCAAATGTGGTGGGAGAAGAAGCCCCAGTTCCCATCTCTCAGCCCTCAGAGCTTTGGCTTTGGGGTGCAGTGCTGCTGCCTCCTTGCAGGCTGCCTGCTGTTCCACGAGTGATCCGTGCCAAATCCCTGTGTGTCCCTGCCCCACAGTGTCACATCCCCAAAATAACAAGTCTCTCCCAAGCAGTGGCAGTCTTCCCCGAGGAGGGGACGCGCAGTCTGGAGTGGGAAATTCCCAGGGTGGCGAGTGGAAAGTTCCCCACAAAACAGCAGACAGTGCTCTCACCTGAGCGCAGAGCCCGTGAGCTCTGTTCCAGAGGATTTCGTGGCAAGGACGGGGATGGTCTGTGGTGGGTGAGGCGAGGACAACAAAACAGGCCACACACAACAGGCATGCTCCAGCATCCTTCCTCCCGCCGGGATCGGCGGGACCGGCAGCAGCAGCGAGTAACTGGGACGTGATGGACAATAAATACCTTCAAATGGCGTAATCTCTCGGGTTCTGTTTCCTGAGGGTCTGCAGGACGTCCTCGAGGAGCGATAACCCCAAATCCACTTTGAAGGACAGGAAGGGGTCAGCCAGGTCGGGAAGAGTGGTGCTGGTCTGGAGACCTGCCTCTGAGGTGCCGCGGTCTGTAGCCTGGTCCTTGTGCGTCGGAGAGGCTTTGTGGTACGGAGCAGCGTCGGAAAAGGAGAGGTCAGAGTGGGAATCTGTGTGATCGATGATGTTGGGGCAGCTGGAACTGTCCAGGTACAGCCGGGGAGGCTTGGGAGGGGCTTGTGCCTTGGCCAGGTTCTGCTCGCTCTGACAGGACAGGTACTCGGACTTGTCCTTCAGATCCCTCAAGCATTCCCTCTTCTGGCTGTCCGTGTCCAGTGTGTGGCTGTTCTGGTTCAGGATGATGACTTGGTTGCCCAGTTTTTTGTGCCTCCTGAGGGAGAAGCGTCTGAAGAAGGTGGTGGACTTGATGGACCCCCTGCGCCAAGTATCCATGCTGAGGGAAGGCGGCGAGGAGCAGGAATGCTGACTCCTCGCAGGCAGGAGCCGAGGGATCAGCAGCAAGCCACGCAACAGGAACAACCTCTTCCTGCCCTGTTCCCAGAGCTGCAAGGAAAACTGAGAGGCTGGTAGTGCAGGAAATGCAAACTCCACGCCGTGGCAAGGAGCGCTTGGATTCTCTTGGATCTCAAGGAGTCTCCTCGTGGAGTGGAGAGGAGCGGCGGTGAGTGAGCGAGCTCGTCAAACGCGTGCTGCGGCTCCGGGCTGGTGGGGAACAGCAGAGGCACAGTCACCATGAGAACAGATCTAATCTGGCATCTAGAACAGAAGGGCACTCGGGTGCCATGGAAACCAGGCACCTTCTGCGGAGGGGCACCGCTGGAAAAGCGCCGGGGGTGGCTGGGAACGAGACGGTGACTCAGTGCCACCGAAGGAACCCAGGGAATACAGGCAAAGGGGGATGTAAAATGACAACGCTGGGAAAATTGGGTGCAAAGGAGACTTACGCCGTGTCGGAGCAGCCCTGAGTCCGGGAGTGGAGAGGAGAAGCTGCTGGAGTGCTCGGAGAGCTGGACCTGCCACGCTAACTGGGATGAAGAAACAAGTCCAGGAGTCCAGGAATTCAGCCAGGTTGGACCCGCAATGCCAAAACTCCCCGGCGCTGCCGTCCCTTCATGTGCCACCCATCGCTGCTTCCCGGGCTGCGGCTCCCTCCGTGGATGTGTTTGTTTTGAGCCAAGCCCTTGCTGAGTCAGCCACGTCAGAAACTGGGTTTTTCTCGATTGGTAATTGCCAGGATTGCAGGAAGTAGGTGTGTGGAGTGGCAAAGCCTCAGCCCACGCTCAGGCACCCAGGAGCACGTGCCCGGAGCCCACCTGGATCAGGCTCTTCTCCCTCCTGCCACTCCGAGGGCTCCTCATGTCAGCAGAGCTCCCAAACAAGGCTGCAAATAATCTCCTGTCTGTTTTAAATTTTAATCCCGGTGTGAGGTGGGGCTTCAGGTTTGTGTGGGTGATTCATCTGCATGAGTCTCACGCAGCCGCTTCCATCCAGCCCGGCAAATTCCTGGGGTTGGTGGATGGCAGTTGGAAGGATCCCCGCTGAGGGCTGATACCATCGGTGCTTTCTCAGGCGCTGCTGCTGCCAGTACCCAAAGGTCATTTTGCTCATGTGGCTCCTAAGACACTAATTAGACTCTTAATTTCCCACTTGATGTTCTCTTATCTGTTGTGGGCTTTCATTGTGTCCTCGCAGCCGGAGGAGCCACTTTGCTGGCACGGGATAAGGAATTGCATTCACCTTCTTTCCATGCAGAGTCTTATTTCGCCATTCTGTTGCCTTTGTACCCCTTCTGCTTCCCAAGAAATCCTTGAACATCTGGAGAAGCTGTGGCTGCCCCATCCCTGGAAGTGTTCAAAGCCAGGTTGGAGCAGCCTGGGCTAGTGGAAAGCATCCCTGCCCATGGCACGAGGTTGGAACCAGATGATGTTTAAGATCCCTTCCCACCTAAACCGTTCTGGGATTCCGTGATTCTCTGAGATCACCACTTAACCCACTTCCCAGAAAAATGGATATGAAGGTGTTTTTTCCATTCACCTTCTGTCAAGATGCTTTTATTTCCACCTGAACTGTCAAGGAACGAGCTGGATGTTTCCAAGCCTTGCAGTGCTTTCATACATCCAAAATAACATGGCCACCTACTAGTGTGGAATGGCTTTGGAAGCAGTGCCAAAGCACCGGAGCAGCTGTCATCTGCTGCCCACGTTCATTAGGCAGAGTCTGCAATCAACTCCCTTGACGTGACAGTTGCTGCCACACGCAGCAGGAAGGCTCCAGGAGCTTTGGAAAACTCCTCCATTCCCGTGTCAGGTTTGGGAACCTAGCCCGTGGTTTTCTTTCTGCAGCCACTTAGAATCACGGAATTGTTCCTGTTGGAAAAGACCTGTGAGGTCATTGATTGGCACTGTTAGAGTCATGGAATGGTTTGGGTCGGAAGGGNCAACTGTTAGAATCATGGAATGGTCTGGATTGGAAGGGACCTTAAAGCTCATCAGTTCCACCCCAGGGCAGGGACACCTTCCACTATCCCAGGTTGCTCCAAGCCCCATCCAACCTGGCCTGGAACACTTCCAGGGATGGGGCAGCCACAGCTTCTCTACCAGCCTGTGCCAGGGCCTCACTACCATCAGACAGCTGGAAGTTGGTCACTTCCATGACTAATCCACAAAGGTTTGATTTTTTAATTTTTTTTAAAATTTTTTTTATTTTTTTTATGGCATTAGCCTTTACAACAGGTGAAGTGTGTGCTGGACTTCAGGCACCAGTGTTGTAGCTGCAGGGTGAGCTCATCATCCAAAATAATGCCCCATCCAGCCTCATGGAATGCTGACTCCATGTCTGTCCTGCTTTCCTCATCCACCACACTTATTGCTGGTTATTTTTAATAACAATTCCTGGTTATTCCCCATACTCAGGCAGCTTTCACCCACCTCACCCGATTTCCGTGGGATCAAACTGC
Organism: Pardalotus punctatus; assembly: GCA_013400915.1. Classification (NCBI taxonomy): domain Eukaryota; kingdom Metazoa; phylum Chordata; class Aves; order Passeriformes; family Pardalotidae; genus Pardalotus; species Pardalotus punctatus. The sequence goes on from VZTX01011110.1 coordinate 15,233, forward strand.
TTCCTGCCCGGAACACCGGTGTTGTGAGGGGAATTCGGGGAAGGGCTGGGTGTGTGTGCTGTCCTGACGGGTTGTGTGTTTTTCCTGCTCCTTCCCAGGCGTCGGTGGTGTCGGAGCGGGACTACGAGAGCCTGGTGATGATGAGGATGCGCCAGGCAGCCGAGAGGCAGCAGCTCATCGAGCAGCTCCAGCGGGAAGACGAGGAGGAAAAGTCCCACACTTAACACGAGAGTATGGATTCTCCCCACCCCTCCGTCCCCCCCAGAGCTGTTTCTTAATTTAAGTCAATAAACCTCCTTTTTGTTAAGGTGTTGTGGGAATGGAAACTCCCAGGGACTGCTCTTATCCCTTTCCAGGTCTGGGGAAGGAATGGCTGCCTGAGCTTCACAGCGTGAGGGTGTTACCCTGTCAGTGTGTGCCCAGAGCAGCTTGCCCCATCCCGTGGGACAGGGTGTGAGAGGTGCCATCAGAACACCAAACCTTGGAGCTTTTAATCCCTGAAAGCTTGTTCGGGAGCCGTGTATCCAGAGGGATTTGGCAACAGCTTTAAACAACCCACAGAAGGACTTTGGTCTCTTTGGAGCAGTGTTTTATTCGTGTTACCCCCACAGCAGGAGCCACACACAGTCCCAAACACTCCAGCAGTGTTGGAGTGTTTGGGACTCCAACTGGAATACTCATACAACCTTTGTGTGTTGTTTTGGAAGCCCCATGGGAGGCAGGGATGGCAGTCTGGGATCAGGGAGTCTGGTGGTGCTGCTGAGATGGAAACGGGCCTTGCTGCCGAGGGCAGGGATCCTCGGAGCACTGGGGGTGGGTTTAGTGGTTCCCCCTTGGATTTCAGGGATGAGATGGGATGGTGTCCGTGCTTGGTGTCCCTCCCTAACCCCCCTGGCCTGCAAGAAAACATGGAACTCTCCCGGGCAGCCCGAGGAGAAGGCAGACAGGTCTGTTATTGAGCTTCCTCCAGGGCATGCTGAATGCAGGATTAAAATGTAAAAAGCTGGAATTTGCCAGACTGCCATCCCGCTGAAGGCAGAGCTGGAGCCATCTGTTCCCTCTGCCTGATTCTGGGCATACCTCCCTCCCCCTGCTCTTGGGAAATAACAGAGATGGCAAAATTCCACTGGGTCCAGCATTCTTCCCCCTGCCTGAGTGCCTGGAATCTGGGATACGAAGGAATTATGGGGGAAAAATATGCCATCAGTCCTATGAGACGATCTCCAGCAGGATGTTGTCCGGGTGGAAGGCAGGATTCTCCCTGGCTATTCCCTGTGGAGGCACCAGACCAGGGTCTGGCCCACGCCGGTCATGCTGACCACGCGGTAGCCGAGGCTCTCCAGCTTGTCCAGGACCACGCGCGGAGCGTCGTTCACGTAGTACTCGCAGCTGCATCCGGGAAAAACGGGAATAAGGTGAGCTGGGGGAGGAAGAGATGGGAATTTCCTGGTGGAAGTGAGCCTGCCTCGCTCCTGACCCCTGTAAGACCAGCGGCCACACCTGGCACAGGCACGTGTGACACAGGGTCTTGGTTAACCCCAGGGGAAGGCACAGCCCACGGTGCCAAACCATGGGAATCCTGTCCAGGAGGGGAAGGATCAGGTTAAATGGGAGTGTGGCTCCGGGGCCGGCGGTCCAGATCCATGTGGTGCCCGGTAACTGGGCTGGCACTGCAGCTCAGGGCTCACAGGTAAACACAGGTTTTTAACATACCTGGGAATTCATGGAGAAGGAGGAGAATCTCGGCCAGGCAGGGGACAGCCGAGCTGAGCTGGCCAGTGGCACCTTTGGCACTGGACGTGCCAGCCTTTCCTTTGACACAACTTTTGGGATGAGGCCCAGAGCAGCTCAGCTGTAGCTGACTCGCAGTGCTGGATTAAGTGGATAATGATGGGCTGCAGGATCCCTGGAGATCCTGTTTGGGCACCTCAACAAAGCTTCTCCTGCTTTTCCTACTAAGAATGATGGAAAAAAAGATCCAAAAGCCTTTCCAAAGCTGCTCCTGCTTGGATTGCGGAGCCGTGCTGGAGCTGGGGGTGCTTTAAAGCACAAAATAACCCCGAGATGTGAGAGATTTTCCAGTTTCTCAAGACAGACTGTACTTGGCTGTAATTATAGATGTGGTGTAAAGATAATGTGCATTATTATGAGTGTCTTTGAAGTCTGTGCTTTCTCCAGGAGGGTTGCCACATATCCTTCAGATTCGCAGTGGGAGCTGGTAAATATTATTCCCATTATTCAGAGGAAGTAGCAGAGGCAGGGATTTGTAGGAAACTAAAAAAATGGGGTGGCTGAGGTAAAAGCAGGAGGGCAGAGTTCCCAGGGCTTTATCACAGCTGTGTACTGAGGGAAATGAAGATCACACACCGCAGATGTCGGATACGCTGCCGTCTCCGTGTGCATCCAGTTGGGATGGAGGGGTTGGGATACCTGCAAAGCCTTTTCTTCCCGGTAAACACCAGCAGGGAAAAGAGAAGTTGTGGCAGATTGGAGGGGACCTGTGAGCTGGCACTGGTTAGGTTGTGATCCCCACCAGCTCTGCCTCCAGGGATACCAAAGCCAGAGAGCCCAGAGCTGCAGCCCCGGGGATGGGGCAGGAGCATCCTCAGCATGCAGCCATTTTTAGGGATGGAGCAGCCAGGCTTCTTGGGATCTCTGCCCAGATCTCCTTTAGCTCCCTGAGGACAGGTTTGGCCGTGCCTGGAGGAATGGGACGCTGAATGTTAGCCGGGACGCTGAATGTTAGCTCCCAGCTCCAAAGGAGGGCGTCAGGTTGCAGTTAAGATCAAAGGATGCCGGACGTGCCCAGCCAGGGATTGGCTGTCCCTTGCCACATCTGGCTGTCCCTTGCCACATCTGGCTGTCCCCAGGGCTCTGACCTCGACAGGGAGGGCAGGGACCGTGTCACTGCTCCCTGCACCTTGTGGGACTTAATGAGGGGCCGTGTGTGTGTGCAGAGCTGCGGAACAGGATCCGTGTGCTCCCTCATTTCGGGGATTTCAGTGCTTCACCTGTACATCCCGGTTTCCCAGCAGGTCTGCTCTGCTCAGGCTTTTCCTTCAGGCTCCCTACAAGGTCATGGTTAAAGTTTTAGTGCCCAAGGTGCCTACAAGAAGGGAGTTTTCAGCATCCATAGCCAGGCTCTGTTCACGAAGGAGTTGGGAATGGAAAATCCTGCTCGGCCCCAGTGCAGATCCTGGAGCTCCCAGCCCTGGTTGGGATTCCGGAGGAGGCGGCCGGGCTCGCCCCGCTGGCACGTGGCTGTGCTCTTGGGGGTGCCAGCGGCCACATTCCAGCCAGGGGACTTTTCCCACTCCCTGTTGCTCAGGCACACGCGGGGAGGACGTGCTGTGCCGCAGGGATGTGCCGCAGGGACGCAGCGGAGATATCCCGGCTGTGACACGGGCCGTGCCAAGGAGCAGGTGGGGCAAGAGGAGCTCAAAACGCTCCAGGCCACGGGGAGGGGAGAAAGCTGGAGAATCCACCAGGCAGATCCCATAGGACGCTCATATGCCTTCCCCCAAACGAGCAGAACGTGGTGCTTCTGTTCCTTACAGCGCGGCGGCTCCTCCAGCGCCACGGAGGAATTTATCAGTCTTTGCCTTCCTTTCCCACCTGGATCCCAGGGATCCTTGCCCAAATCTCTCAGGATCCGGTTCCTTCTCGGAGGCTGTTGTGTTTCTCCCTGCTCTGTCTCCCGTCCTGTTGCATAACTCCGGGCTCGGCGTGGCGGGTGGCAGCACGATGCCGGCGCTGCTGCCAATCTCTGCCCACCCACAGCCTTGGGAATAGCAGCATGGAGATGGGATCAGCCTGACAAACCCCCCCGGGAATTCAGCTGGGACCGGGGGGGGGGCCCTCAATACTTATATTTTATCTCCTTATTATTAAAATTTCCCACCCCACTCGGATTTTAACGCTGCAGCAGCCGAGGATCCAGCCTTTGGTGTTTGCCAGGCTGGTGCTGAGTAGGTGGGTTTTCCCAGATCCATGGGTGGAAGTTTGGGAAGATGTTGGGACGAGATGCCCCTTCTGTTTAATGCCTCATCCTTCTCCTCCTCCTCCTCCTTTTCCTCCTTCTCCTACTCCACAGCACATGGGATACAGCAGGAATCAAGCTGCTCCTCTCCATCAAGTTTGTTTGCATTTGGGGGTTTGTTTTGCTTTGCTGTTTTTGGTTTGTTTTTTTTTTCCCCATGGAAAACCAAGAAGTGGGATATCAAATGAGGGAAAAAAGGAAAAAGAAGTGGGCCAAAGGATGAGGAAGGCAGTGTTCACATCTCTGAGTGGCACTTGGCCAAAGGCTGAGGTCAAACTCGGTGTGGGCAGAGATGAGGACATGGAGAAGTGTCAAATATCCGCAGCCTGGGAATGCGCCGGTGGAGATGTTGGAGTCAGGGGTGACACAATGGGAAGCAGCTCCAACCCCGGGGCTCAGCTGCCCATGGAAAAGGTTTGGGAACTGTTGGGAAGGGCTGGCTTAGGTGAAACCTCAAGCTGCTCTGGAGAGCGGGATGGGATGGACAGACAGACTGCAGGTGGGAGGGACAGGATGGATGGGATGGGACAGGACGGGACAGCCTGGGGATGAGTAGGACAGAACTGGGTGAGCATTCCAGGTGGCTCAGCACCAAGAAAAGCCACAGGCAGAGCACGGCAGGGACAGCACCGAGAGGGGGAAAGTGCGTCAGGTGCTACAACAGGGTCAGATCAAGGGAAAATAAAGAACCAAGTCAAGTACCAGACTGCATTTCCTCATTAACAGGCAGGACAAGGACACACACGAGTCCTGGGATTAACTGTGCAGCTGGAAGGTGCTGTGGGGAATGCCAGGAGTGAAAACGTTCTGCATTTTTGTGGGAAAATAAGGAGAGGAGGACTTACAAGTTGTTCCCCAGCATGCTCCTCTTGGTGGCCCCCAGGATGCTCATCAGGTGAGGATCCGAGTGCTCGTCTCCCACCATGGTGGGCCCAGCCTCCTGCGGGACAGCACGGAGCGGTGAGCGACACGTGGTGACACGGCCACCCCCTGCTCTCAGCACAGCTCCAGGGCGAGCCTTTTTGGGAAGGGAATCGCCACCAGCCATCTGCCCACCCTGGGAGGGGCCTGAGTCCGGCCGCTGCCAGGAAAGCGCGGTCACTCACCCGTTCAGGGCCGGAATGGGAAGTTCCCAGCCTCAGCTCCATGCCAAGTTTCAGGCTGGAAATGTTTGCTTTGCCCCTCTGGCAAAGGGCAGAGTTTCCAAAGTCTCTGGAGGGGAGGCTGAGCCCTGCTGCTCCAGGCTGTTCCCTCCAGTGCCATAATCCATGTGTCCCTTGCTGTACCTCATCCCAATCCACTGCTGCATCCTTTGGGACATCTCCAGTGGCAGCAGTAGCAATGTCCATCACCCAACTCCCTCCCTTTGCTCCTCGGCTGTTTTCCCTTTTCCCCCCCTTCCTGCCCCAAGCCACACTCCCATATCCGGGCTTTGGGAGGGATGATTGTCAGGAAAAGGGAAACCCCAGATAAACGCAAGGCTCTGGGTTCCCACACAGTCCTGCAGGATGTGGGTGCTGCCAGTGCCGGGGAGTAACGTTGTGCTTTATGGGATAGTGACACCCAGCGATCCCGGCCAGCGATCCCGGCCACTGCCCGGCTCCTGCCAGCCCCCAGCCACGTCCACTCCCTTGGCCACGTTTTCCACCCCGGAACGGCAGTCTGGGGACGAGGGAAAACCAGCTGAGCCGTCCCCTCGGACGTTCGTGGGATCCTGCCACAAGTTTCCCACTGTTTGGGAGAGGAGGGTTCGGGGCGAGCAGAGCCGGGCTGTGCGCACCGGGGGCTCTCACGGGGCTGTGCCGGACACCCCGCAGAGGGCACAGCCTGGCCGTGCTGGGGGTCCCCCAAACCTGCATCATCCCCCGACCCCGCCAGCAGCAGCAGGGACAGCCCATCCCGGGATCGCAGCCAGAGGCACCGGTGACGACCGCACCGCGGGATGAGCCGGTCCCACCGCTCGCCCCGGTCGGTCCCTGCTCGCCCCCCGGAATTCCCCACCCCCGGGGGTCCCGCCGGGACTCACCAGGCGGATTTGGGTGCTAATGAGCACGTAGGGCATCTCCGCTCCGCCGCTCCAAAGGGACCGTGCCCGGGGCCGCCCCCGGTCCCGCCCCGCCGCCACCGCCCCCCGGCACGGGCACGGGGGGGAAAAAGGGCTCCCAAAGGAGTCGGGGGGGCCCCGGCGGGGCTGGGGAGCGGGAAAACACCCGGGGCGCTCCGATGGATCCCTCGGGATCTTTGCTCTGCCGTCCCAACAAGGGATGGGCAGGAGGTGAAGGGTTGGATGGAGCAGGAGCGGACAGGGCGCAGAAGGTGATGGGCAAGGAAAGGATGGATCGGGAGATGATGGACTGGGAGAGAAAGGACAGAAGATGGTGGACCAGGAGGTGACAGGGAGATGGGGGACAAGAAGGCGATGGGTAAGGAGGAGATGGACCGGGAGATGAAGGACAGGATATGATGAGCAGGGAAAGGATGGACCAGGAGAGGAGAGGCGGGGATGGTGGAGAACAGGGAGACGTAGGACAGGGGATGATGCTCAGGGAGGCAATGAACAGGAGATGATGGACAGGGAGATGATGGATAAGGGAGACGAAGACACAGGAAATTAACAGCAGGGAGATAAAGACGCAGGAAATGGCAGCAGGGAGACGAGGACTGGGAGATGACGGAACAGGAGCCAGGCAGGTGGGGAGCCCTGCAGAGCATCCCTGCTCCCACCCCACAGTCCAACCAAACATTCCCCTGAAGCAGAATATTCAGCATTACCAATGTCTTTTTTTTTTTTTTTGAAAAATCTGTTTTTCTGTCAGCTGTTGAGTCTTTATCTGAGAAAATGGGGTTTTAAATCCCTTCATAATGTGAGGAGAAGCTCATTTCCTGGGACTGGGACAGGCAGGGGTGCTGCGTATCCGTTATTATTCGTGTGTTCTTAATCGTAATTAATTGCTGTTTTTATATTTATAATTATTATTGTTGTTGTTAATTGTTATTATTGACATTGTCGTTGACCTGTTGGTTGGGTTTGGTGAGGCACAAGAAAAACCAGAGGCTGACGGTCTCCTCTTCCTAAAAAGTGTCCCACTTATCCCAATACGCCCACTTGGAGTTCTCTGTGGGATTCCTCACCCCACGGGTTAAACATCACCTTGTTTTGATCATTCCCATCCTCAGGAGAGCCTCTTCCCCAAGTCCTGGAACCGCTGGAATGTTTGCTCCCTGCTCTCCTGTCCCACTGCAAACCTGTTGCCCAATGAACCACGGGCACCTTTCACCCGGTTGGGTTGGATTTTGACAGAATTCCCATAATCCATGATCCCTTTGGACCTCCACTGGGAGCGTGTGGTCTGTGGTTACGCAGGGGATAATATGGGTATGAAATCCAGACCTTTCCAGAAATTAAAGGAAAACTAGCCAGAGTTCTGGCAGCCTGCCCAGCTCTTGGTCTTACACAGCTCTTTCCCGGGGAAAAAAAAATAGTAGGGAAAAAAGAGGGAAATGAGAGCAGAGCTATACATAACGTTTTAATATTGAATTTCTTGAGGAGATACTGAAATCCGGGAGGCAGCCGGAGCGCTGATGGATCTCATCCATCATCCCAAAGCAGCTTATCACCCTCTGGCTCCAAGCTGGCTGCTCCCAGCTCGCCTTGGACTGGGCTGGCTCGGAATTGCTCCCAATAATTCAGATAAAGGGAAGCAAAAGGTTCTTTGGCTCTGCCCAAATCCTGCTGTCACCCAAATTCCCAGGAGCAGGGAGTACACAAAGGGCTTGGTTTTCTGTCTCCTGGCTGGTGCCTTTTCCTAGGGAATCCTTTGGCTCTACCAGAAAAAGGTATTTCTAATTTCAATGATTCTGGGATAAAGAAGTTCTTCTTGGGGGATTCCCACCAGGAATGTAACCACCCACCACATTTCCCGTAGAAGGGAGAATTCCAGCCCCAGAGCCATTCCTGTCTCCTTTGCTTATTCCACCCAGAATCCATTATCTCATCCCAAGAACTGGTGGCTCTGTGCCCCTGGTCCCACAACCTCCCTCACTACAATAACTCTGTCCCACTCAGCTCCTTTGGGCATCCCAAATTCCCATTTTTTTTGGCACATTTGTCCCACACTGCTGGAAGATGAACACCAAATCCAGCGGGGTTTCCTCCCACGTCCCCCCATCCTGGAAGTGCTCGCTGCTCTGAAAGGGTTCAAGGGAAGGAGCGCAGTGCCAGCTCTCTCTGGAAATTATTTTTTAGGAAAAGGGCTCCCATCCCACCTTGGACACGTGTGTGAGCGCCCACAGAGCATGGTGCTGTGTGGAGACACCCAGTCTGTGCCCCCTAGACCTAGACCAAGCTGTCACCACGACGGGACGGGCACCGAGGTGACATCAGGGGCAGAGCTGGCGCCCTTGGAGGGTTTTTCCCGGGAAATTCCGCACGTTCAGCGCCTGGAGGACGGCGGTGACACGTCCAGGCCACGGCAGGTCCAGGGCCAGCTTCGCGTCCATGTCCACCTCCAGGTGCGACCACGTGCAAATACCCGCGTGGGCGTGGCCTCGCTGGCCCCGCCTGCCGATGA
>VZTX01011111.1:0-35000 GCA_013400915.1 Pardalotus punctatus
AACCATCAACCCAGCACTGCCATTGTGACCCCTAAAGCACTAAACTATATCAACCAGTGCCACATCCAGACGCCTCTTAAAACACCACCAGGGATGGTGACTCCACCACTTTCCTGGGCAGCCTGGCGTCAGCCACACAGAATCAGTTAGGTAGGAAAAGACCTGAGGTCATCAAGTGCAACCTGTGACCAAACACCGTCATGTCAACTAAGTGCCGCATCCAGTCTTTTCTTAAACACATCCAGGGACAGCAACCCATTCCAGTGTCTAATAACCACTGCTGTGAAGAAATTCTTCCTAGTGCCCAGCCTGAACCTCCCTTGGGCCATCTTAAGGCTAAGTTCTCTCATCCTGTCTCCGGCTGCCTGGGAGAAAAGGCTGACGCCCACCTGCCTACACCCACCTTTCCGGCAGTAGTAGAGTTATAAAATCACCCCTGGGTGATTTCTCTCCAGGCTAAACACCCCCAGCTCCCTCAGGCAGGTTATGGGCCACAGGGCTGCAGGGATGAGGCCTTGCTGGCCACCCTGCAGCAATCCCTGCTCCTGCCTCAGCTCCGCTGGTGTCGAGGAGGTGTCGCGACATGGCCCTGTCGCCAGCAGGACACCGGGCACGACAGTGCTGGGGAGAGCACTGTATATGTGACAGAAAACTGTGGGGCTGAGCGTGAAGTAAAGGAACTCAGGGACTGCATCTAGACAAAAATATCAGGTAAACCATTCTGATAGAGATTCCCAAGTCTCACACCTTTACAACTGTGCCTCTTACACCCAGGCATGAACTTTCAGATGAGAACAAAGTACAAACTCACAGCTTGGCTGAGTTCAGTCAGTTTCCTGACGGAAATCATGATTTGTACTGGAAATTTTTCAAATAGCCTTGAAGTTAATTAAAAAAAAAAAAGCCAACAAAAATCAATCAAACAAAAAAACCCCAGAAAAAATAATAGGGAGCCCTTCTCTTAAGTTAGTATATTTTAGTGGGCCAGAATGACTCAGAGCAGTGTGCTTCCCTTAAAAGTACTCTTTTTTCATTATCAAAAAGGGGGGAACTACTGTGGGGGGGAACTACAGGGACCATCTATAATCAGACATCCCCCATTTTCAAGACTTCTCAGGGATTTCAATGATGCGTTTTTACTTAGGATAGGTGTGCAAAGCAGACACTGCTTCAAAACTGCTCCAAATGACAGAAGAATTACCTAATAATTTATCTGCATTTATAAGTTCTTTTCACAGAGTAATGCAACAAATATTTCTGTGCCTTGTTTATCTTATGAGGTAAGCTAAGTCTTCTAAATTGAGTGCGTGTTGTAACAAGTTTATTTTTCCGCTGTGATGAAAAATGTAGCAGGACTGTGCTGTCTTATGCAGGGCAGCAACAATTACATGTCCACACCTACCAGCACATGTGGAAATAGTTTTCTGGAAAAGCCAAGATAAAGGCTCAGTCTGCAGAAGGTGCAGTGTTGGTTCACAACATCTAGCATATGGCATATACACAGACATCTGTCTACAGTTTTCAATTAAATGTTTTAAACATAATTGTGATTAGCTTTTACATATCAGAAAACCTATTTTAGTCAGTTGCTATTTTAGAAATTATTACTTTGTATGTCAAGAAGCAAGATACATTAATGCTTCTATCTCAACTATTTCTGGGATTATTCACGAGCGTATGGCCAGGAATGTTCTTATGCAGCTGCTGGATTTGGATCCTCAAAGATTTCATAGGACAGAAGGTTATTACTTTTATGAAAGGAGTGTGAATTATTTACTACTTTTTAAATTAATTTACTTTTGTACATGAGGAAAAAGAAATGTTAGCTCCATAATGAACAACTTTGTGATTATTACTCCCAGAAGTACATGTTTCAGCTGCTGAACATTCTGTACCCTAATGTATTGGAGAAACTTCTAGTTCTCATTATCCATAAGCAAAGGCGATGTATCTTTAGCTACATTTACTGGCATGTAGAAGAAAGGAATAAACCTCATAATAACATGATTCTCAAGAAAATAGGTGCTTGGTCTTGCTTACCTGTTGAATGTGTGACAGAGCAGACATGCCACAAAGACTACACAGACACATGACTAGAAAATTACTCATTTTAACTATGTTGAAAGGAAAAATGTCAGCATGTGTGAACTCTGTAGAAGGAAGTGCCCATTGAAGTGGTCGGTTCTGTGCAAGCTCGTAGGAGAACTGGCTGATGGTGTCCCATCCCAGCTGTGGGAGCCCTTGGTAAAAGAGCTCTGCTGAACCACATGCATGCTCTCAGATCCCTTTCTGGGACTCTGTCATGAAGTTTCTCTTCTCTGATCTGCTGTTCAAAATAGCAACCGTTCCTTGACATGACCTACTTAAAGGCTGACACAACAAAGCTGTGTGCTCAAAGAGGGCACTGTGTTATCTCTACTGGTGCCAAGATGTGTCAAAAGAGCAGCCCTGAGGACTTGGGTTTAAAGATGTGGTCTCACAAGAACAGGGCAGAGACCAAGCATCCTGGAAAATTTCTCATTTTGTCACAATTAGAGAATGTGCTTTCTTTGGCAATTGAGAATATATTTGCTGTCTTCTATGTTGTTATGTAATATCTGTAGCATGCATTTTTTGATGCTTAGGATAAAACACTCTGTTTGAAAGTAATATATTGTAATGAGAAAAAATTATATATCAATTGTCACAAAAAATGAATCATTCTGTTTGGTGTTTAAGCCTAGTACACCCCATGTAGCTGACAAATAAGTTCGATAAAGTTTCTCAGTAAAGATCAATTTGTTTTATTAAAGTAATTTATGTAAAGAATTTGTGCTGTTAGTTCACTAACCATGTGTCTTTGCCTTTATGACCTTTGCAATAAACCTCTACAAATTCTTTTATGATTTACAGCTCTTTTAGATCTTCAGTCTTTCTCAGCAATAAAAACATGTTAAGCAAAGGGAATTGGCAAACCTAAGCCTTACAGGGAAGCTATATTGGGATCATGATGTAATTAACCATCAAAATTGTTCCAGCAGAGCAAAAGTGATCTTGATTTGGTCTTAAAAGAACATTACATATTTGAATAAATCTTTAAACCAGGTGTTTGTGGAGAAGCAAATTAAAGCTGCTTCCTTCTGCCCTCTCAGGAATTAAATTCTGAGATTCATCAGTTGACAGCACTTGTTGACATTCAGTGTGCCTAATGCAAACACAAGAACTCTTCTCATTTTAGTTTGCAGTGTGCTAGGAAAAAATATGATATGACTTCTGAGAATTTGAGATGCATTCCAGGTCAAATTTATTCCAAATTTGTGAGTCAATTTGTAGGACAAAAGACTGTTTAACCTGCCAGATATAGAGTACCTCAAACAGAATTCTTTGTTCCTTGTAGCACACTCTGTAAATAAAGGCTATTTAGATGACTTATGAAGTCTAGCAACATTGCCTGAAACTGGAAAAGTGTAATTAAAATTAACAAAATTTTATGGCTCAAACAGCTTGTGCAAATATGTTTTAAATAATATAAATATATCTTAAGTCTCTTTGCCAAGAGGCTGTGTCTTGTCAACTCATCTTGAGGAAATCACTAACTGATTTATTGAGATTAGAAGGTTGGTGGATGGAGTTCGATAGCCTAAGATACTCTTGGAGTCCAACTAGGTTATTTGAAGCTCTTATCCATTTACAAAGCTCTGAAGCTTCTTTTCATTCCAGCAAATAATATGGTCCAAATCAAGTTCAGGATTTTATGTGAGCTAGAAGGATGAAATGTATTGAGATGCTTCTGCTGATACATAGTAACTTCTTCTTGGTAAAAATGTAAGTAATTCTAAAAATCAGTTTTATTTCACTTTTTAACTCGAAATGCATATGCCTAAAACCCAAAAACCCTCTAATTTGTTCCTAATCACCAAGATCATATTTAATATTCTGATAGCAATAGACTAATTAAAAACAAAAGCAAGCTCTGGGAATAATGTTTATTTCATCTAATTTATGTAAATTCATGCAAAAAAAATCTGACTGCTCACTACCTAAAGCATTGAGTCTAATTCTCTTTGAAGAAGAAACACACTTTTGGACCTTGTTTATATTCTTAACCATTAAAACCATCCGACATATGTTGTGTGAAATAGCCCATTACAAATCTCTCTCCTCAGCTGCTTTTCGTTGTTTATAACCCTTACTAAACTGACCACTGGATTGTATCTTAGCTTGCTGGGTGCCTGCCTGAAGCAACTTTTTTATAGTTGTGGCAAAAATTGATAATTAAAAAAAAAAAGGAAATGAGATATGCCTTGTTTTCCATTGTTGCTAAAGGAAAACACTTAGAATCCTTTCATGTGGGAATTATAAATGAGAACTTAAACGTTGAAATTCAGTGGGGAGATTCCTGTAGGGCTCCACTTTTGATTATCTAAAACAACTCATGGCTGATGTTGGGAGCAAAACCTTGTATGAACATACTCTTCAGAATCGTGCTGAAGCTTTTATTAGAATTAAAACCCCCAGCCCATGCCTGCTGTCATCTGTGCTTGGTGTATGTATGTGAATCACTGAACAAATTATCTTGCTCCATGTCTAGGCAATGGGGGCTTAGCAGGCTTTGCTTTTTCAGTCTGTCTGTTTGATCTGGGACCCAGAGCTGAAGGCATGGATCATGATTGTCTTGAATTCAAGAAAAAGATGCTTTATTTACAGAAGGAAATGAGAAAAGTAGTTGGGATAGAAGAGGCAAAGCAGAAGAGAGACGTTTGGAAACATGGAAGAGCCAGGCAGAAAAGCCTGTGATTTCTGCAGGACCTCTTTCAGTATCAGGAATGGGATTTAAGATCTCTCCTTTTCTGCTGTCAGCAGAGATGTGGAACAAGCAAGTGAAGTTTTATACATTCAGAGGGACACCATCCTATAGCTACCATGGGCTTTGTTAGTGGAAGGGGCAGGGGCAAAGTGTGATCATGAGGGTGTCTGTGTGGTTTATTGTGGTACTCCAGAAAAGAGCTGGCTCAGAGCTGCTGCAGAGCAATATTCACGCCCGTACTATAATGTAGTAAGATATAGAAATACGGAAAAATTTCCAGGCTTTTTAGAGGACCAAGAAATTATGCACTGAACAAGCTTTGCAAAAATTAGCATCCAAAGGGTAGAAAAGAGCATAAAGCTGTTCTTGGCTGATCCACCTGTAAAGATCTGATATTGGCAGGAGTGATGGTCTTTCAATAGCCAGATTTCAAACTACTGATGGCTATAAACATCATTGCTTTGTACCTCAGGCTGTGTACAGAAATGGCAAGAAATCCCACTGAGATGATCGTTCTGTTACATAGCTGGTGGGGAAACTACCATTTCATAGGAAGGAGTGACTACAACCTTACCTGAAATGTGAAAATGAAAGTCAGCCTTAACTATGTAACACAGTGTATTCTGAATGCAACACTTTTCTTTGACTCCATTTTGCATTTGCTCTTCTTTTTTTCCCCTGTTTGTTTTCAGTTTTGTTTTCTCTTACTCTTCACTGCAGTGTTGTTCTTCTGAAGAAGCATATCCAGATAACCTTGCTTGGAAGTGGCAAAATTATGGCTAAAAAGTCTACATTTGAAAATACAGCCTTGCTTATTTCTTCAAAATACAGCCTTGTTTTTTATTCTTCACTTTAAAATGGCCAAAAAAAAAAATAAATCAGGGGACACAAATGACATTGTGAACTTTATAAACAAGAACAGATCCAAAGACTGTGCATCCTTTAAAGTGTTGGTCACACCTCCTCATTGGTATGGTGTGTAGATCACCTTGCTTTATTAATCTAAGTGCTTTTATGGGCCAAAACCCCCCCCCCCCCCCACTCTAATATAACCTGGGTTAGGTCACAGCTAATTTGCAGTCCTTCAGACCCCAGACTTGGAGAAAGAAGAGTACAAAAAGCAGGTTGAATGATAAGAAAATGTCAAGCTATGTATTTTACGACCATATATATCTATATGACATGTATTATCTATCAAGATACATTATTCATATATCCTGTGTACTCAAAAGCATATCAGAGTCTGTCCAGTGGTCTTACATAGCTGGTTATAAGGGTGTCAGAAATTATATGCAATGTCCCATCCTGAGTGTGGAAAAAATCTCCCAAATCCCCTAGGTGTTTTTTTTTTTGAAAGCTTCTATCTTTAGATTGTGCAGGTAATTCAACAAGGTCTTATTTTCAGGGATTCAAAAAAAAGCTTTTGATGGAGCTTAAGGAATCTTCTCAGACACTTTTGCCTCCACTGTCATTAAGGATATTTCATTGGGCATTTGCAAAAAAAAAAATCTAAATTTGTGTGTTTTCTGAATTTGAATTTAGAAGCATCAAAGGAATAAAAAGCCCCTAAATGTAGCAGTTAAAACCTCATCTCTTCATATGTTTCTTTAAAATCTAAACCTCAAAAGACAGTAATATTTGGGATGGCCTTGTTGATTTCTTAGGGAAGGACTTAGAAAGCCTGCTTGAACAGAGGTACCATCTTTCCCTTCTTCCTGTTTATTAATTTTTTGCAGCTAACCAGCCAAGCTTGTCATGCTTCTATCAGCCAGTGAAAATTAAAGTCAGAATAATTTTAAGATAAATGGGGCTTGCCTCCCACTGATATTGTTCAAAAAAATTATACCTGGCTAGATCTTTTTGTCCAGTTCATGCATCAAAAAACATCAGATGCTATGACTGTTGAATTAAACTGTGTTTTTCACAGTCATTACACACACACACATCCCCACACACAAAGTTGACTGGAAAATCTGTATTTATTTTGTAGGGGTCATTCTGTTTAAAAAGATGACCATACACAGCTTTTTACTCAGCAAATTTGAAATATGCTTATACTCAAATTCATGTCTGAAGTCTACTGGCAAAATTATATTTTATGAATCTCTATAAGCTCTGAAGAAATAATGCTGGTAGAGAAGAATCTAACCTTTTTTCTAGTTCTTTTATCAACAGAAATTTCTCAATTCTGACATTTATTATTAGTGACAGTACATGAGATGGGCAGAACAGAGCTGACTTTCAGAGTTCAGTTTGCAACTGCCAGGCTGAAAGTGCTTTTTCAAGTTGCATGCTGAAGAAACTTCTCCGGCAATGGTAAATGCACCATTCATGGGGGGTGAGAAGGTGGGACAACTGCACTTCAAAAATCAACCTTTCCTGTGAAGTTGCTGCTGACTTCACACAGACTCACCATCCTGACTTCCAATCCTCCCACAAATGGATGTGTGCTGCTGTAGGTGGAGGGAGTGAGGGGGCGTGGGGGAGTGTGTGCTTGCATGCACATGTAATTGTCATATTCATATTGTTTTCTCCATCTCAGCCACATTTTTATCAAGCTCATTTGCCATGCTGTCCACAGGAAAGAGCAGAGATGTTACACAGATTTTCAAGCTCTTTTGTAAAAGTCTTCCTATTTTATTTTATTTTTTTCTTTCTACTCCTCTGGATGTTTGCCAGCTCTTACGACATGGAGTTAGTATGTGGGAAAGCAGCAGTTCTTAGTGGTTTTTCAAGAGCTTTGGTGCTAAAGTGCTGATTTAGCATACTAAGGAGTGGCTGAGTAAAGAAAAGAAAATCAGGTAAGGGATGAGACAGGTACTAATCATTTTTTTTGGCAACATCTAAAGAGCTTCTGTCATCCTAAGTAAATTTCTGTCTCATTCCTGTTTCATTCATGAATGTGATCACTTTTCAGCTTTAACACAGCTCTACCCGGTCTATCCAGCCCTGTAATGGTTTCTCCTGATACATTCATTGCTTCCCCAATGACCAGCAGGCATCTCAAACAATTTTGAAAAAGTATAGCTACTAATAAAACCTTTCCTGCTCCTTTATATTTAATTCTCTCTTTTTTAAGTACCTTCACAATATTAAAAATCACTGGTTTTGTGTTTCATAATTTGTATGACTTTGCTGCTCTTTTTTTATCAGTCCTTGCCTCTGCTCATGGTTTTCTGTTCACTTTTCTTTGGTGTTGAGGATAGGGTAAGTTTGTCTCCCAGGCTTGCAACAATGCTTTCTGCTGCATCACCCTAACTGTCAAATAGCCTGGAAAAATGGCTTCTGTCATGATGCCTGCCAAAATGATGGATAATATGGGCAAAGACAAAAAGAACAGTGAGAACAATATATGAAACCCCTTTATTTCTGATGTTAAGAAGACCTGGATACCTCTTAAAAGTTATTAATCCTTTTGACTGTGGTGCTCTAAGTTCTTCTTTTTCCGTAGATGACCTCATTATTTTCCTTATTGTTTCTAGAAAATTTTCAGGCGTTGCCAGAAATACAGAGAAAAAACAGAACAGTGAAACTGAAATTGCCTTTGTGATTCCCACGCCTCTTGAATAATTGTATTCTGATTTGTCCATATGCGTCTCTTTCAGAAACAATAGTATCATCATTCCTGGCAAAGGATACTTCCTTCCTTGGTTACAGCTCTGAAGATAGGGTTTGTACTTGGATGGAAAAATAAGGAAATGGATTCCTCAGTTGGTATAGTCTTCTTTTTTGGAACCCCCAAAAAGCATTAGACTTGTCACCAGCTAAAAGGGAAGAATACCTAATAAACTTTTCAGCAAAGTTTATGTCATTTAAAATGGAAAACCGTGCCCCTTGCAATAGCTGGAACTTACATAGCATAATGTGATTAAAATTAGAATATTTTTGTGCCCTTTGTGCTGGCCAAACATTTAACAGGCAGCACACAGTGGTGATAAAAACACTCCATTCCTCTGAATCCAATTCAATGATGTGGGATTAAAGATTTACCTTGAAGAGTGTGTGAAGGTTAGGATGTAAGAAGAGGGTTGGGAGCTGAGAGTGAGGAAGCTTTAGCACATGGTTCATTGGTCATTGCAATCTGGCAGATCAGCCTGTAGAAGGTTGTTAAGATTTGAAGCCTTTTTGCCCTTTAGGTCCTCTTACCTCATCCACCAGACTTCTGCCCAGTTGGGGCTCTACAGAAGGGTGCATGGACCTCATAATTAGTGAAGTATTTTTAGAATAACTTGTAAAATAATTTCATAGACTTGAACATTCTCCAGAATATTTTCAAAAGTAAAAATGTATTTGAAATTAATTTGGTTAATGTCAGACTTGCAGTAAGAAACATCAAGCATCCTTGTATGCTGTAGGCCCAGTTTACATTGCTCTTAACATTGGTCAGAGTTAGCAGCCTTGTAACAACTATCTTTGTGGAGAGCAGAGTCATTTTTCAAGTGTTTTATTCAGAATAGGCCCTTCTATGTTTCTGTTATTAAATTCCATCTTTGGAATTACTTGTTAATTCTAAGCCTCATCAACATAATCTCCCTTTTTACTTACAAGTCAATAATATTGGTGTTTTCCGTTTTCAACAGTTTAACTCCTCCTATTTTCAGAGATATCATCAACAGCATTAACAATATACATTAATAATTTTAGTGCAGAAAATACAATTTCTAATTTTATGTGTATTTGTCATTATTCAAAATGAAAAACTTTGTATTTATTTACTTTGTAAATACACTCTCAGTATTTTATGTGTGATATTAAAATCATATATAAGTTTCTCACAGTTAATAAAATTGGTGGTCAAGTATCCAGAGCAGATATAATTCCCCAAATTAATTTAAAAATGGAAGAGGAAGGAATACTTCTTTAATCCCATTACTATTTCTGAAAATCCTCCTTCCTGAACATTATGAGCATCTCATGGATCACAGTGGTATAGGTGGGTAACTAGTATGTCTTGAAAATAATTTTGCATGTACATGTTTTGCATTTAATGTAGGAATTGTGAATTCAATTGTAGCAGTGTTTTATGTGTGAATTGATTATCTGGAGCAGCTGTCCTTTCTATGTAAGGATTGCAGATCACACTGATTACAGATACATCAGCCCTGCTTCCATTGCTGGAAGGTACAGCCTGGTCTACAGAAAACAGAACTGGTCACTATTATTTTAGATATATAATAATAGGAGGATAACATAAGGGTTAACACAGAAATTCATGCTGTTTAAATAGAAAAAAATGTATCACATTCCTGTTGTGTTCCCCATGGCTAGTTTTCCCTGGGAAAAGGTAGACAACAATGGCACATTGTTAAAAGAAATTCAAAGTGTTTTAAGATGGAGGTTGATAAGTTCATGGATGGGGATCCCAAAACAAGATGAGAATGACTGTGAAGTTAGAATTAAGGCTTGAGATAACTGCTCTTTTGTATCCAATTCATGGGTAGGGCTGGTAACCAAAAACGTGTCAGGGAAGAGATTCTGTGTGTTTGCAAAGCTTTAGTGTCCCATTACGAGACTTCTGTTCTTAGCTCTGGCATTCATGTAAGTGCTGGGCTTAGTGCTCAGTGAGAGCACCGTTAGTTTCTAGTGTTATCAGCTCTTGGACCATCTTAGGATCTTTTGGTCAATTAACTCCCAATTCTTACTGCTGTAAGAATGTTGGCAAATGGCCACTCCTGCTTTCTTCTCATGGTACCCCAGAGGTACAGCTTTAGTCCTTTTTCTTTGTGTCTCAGGCCCACATGGTATCAGGAATAGTGTTCAAGCTGAGGTATGGAGCTGCTCGTGAAGGAGTTGTATGGATCTTTCAAGACTAAATATCTATTGCAGTGGCTTTTGGATTGCCTGGGACATCGTTCAGTGACCTAAGGAGTCTTTTTGAGCCCTCTGTTACTATGTTCTAGACTGTGGTAAGACCTGAACCCAGAGAATAACAAGCAGTGCTTGTAAGCCTGGAAGATTGGTCAACCCTTTGACCTGCTTAGGACTCTACTTTCTTGGCCAAATTAAAGACTCCTCATGAAATCCCTACTCAGCATTTTGTGGATGTTGCATATGTCTCAAGAGCTGGTTTTTGCTGCAAGTGCAAAGTACATTTTTCATTTCTCTTCTTTGTATCTAAATGTAGGTAGTGGCACAGCTCTTTCCCCAGAAGACAGGCATTCCCTTTCTTGTACTTCCCAGCTCAACAGCATGACTCAGTCTTCAAAAAAGACGAGTACTGCCACGTTGGTCGCATCTCATTAGAATTAACTAGAAAGTCCAATGTATTATAAATCTTCATTAAGATCACTGAAGGTTTTATGAGATATACAAGATTGTAGAGGAAAACCTTTCAGAAAATGTCATATGTATTAATGAAAGATCAGCTGAGTGCTCACACCAGTGTGTTCTGATGCGTAGAAGTTTTTTACTTTAAACAGCATTTCTGCTCTGAGAAAAAAATTGTATGATCCTGACAGATTTTTACTTAGCAAATCCATTTCTTTGTTCTGTAAGGGTTTTATCTGCACACATAAGTGACAAAAGTAACTTTGCCTTGTTTTTTTATTCCTGCTAGACAGGGTAATTATGTATTAGATAATAAGCTGAATTCTGTTCCTTTTTATACATGGCCAACAGAAGTTACTGAATTTTTAGCAAGGACATTTATGTAGCTTAATGAGAACACTGAAAAAGGAGCAAAGGTTTGGTTTGCTTCAGACAGGCTTCCTGCAAGATTACCAATACTTATTGCTTTGATCTCTCCTCAAGGTTCAACATTAAAAGAGGCAAAATCATATAAACAAGACTTTAAAGTTGCTGTCAGCTGGTTAATTGATTATTAATTTTTTGAGATTACTTTGCTCCCGCGAAGAAAAAACCAGCCAAAATAGTAATCTTTTATCTTTGGAAGCACTGTTCTTCTGCTAATAATTTTTTTTAAAGACATAGCGAGAGAAAACAGATTGTCTAAGGAAACATCACATACCATAGTATTATGGGAACCTTGGTATTCATGTTCTGTAGTCTGATTGGTGTTCAGGAGAGCCTCTTCAACATTTTGATTGAGGAAATCTGAAGTTCCATCTGCCAGAGAGGTGTTATGTTCTTTTTTTGCCCTTGCTTGGGGCAGGAGGATTCCTAGATTGTTAAACAACCAGAACAGTTAAAACCTAGATCAGATTTTGCCTAACCTGTTATAAACATCTATAAGCTGGCACATAGTCCAGCGTTCCTAGTCTCCTCTTGTAGTCTATGAACAAATTTAAACAGCCCAGAAGGTGATCTATGTCATTGTAAAATAGGTCAGATAAATTATCCTCTGCAGAGGCCCATGTACCTTCTATTGACTGTAAAAGAGCTCAAGTAAACTAACTTAGTTTTGGACAGCCAAGCCTTAGATACCTGAAGCTTAGATGGGATGAATACTGAGCTGGACTCCTAAGTGGGGGAATTTTAGGTAGACACTTAAATTTACTCACAGAACCTTTAAATGTAAATTTGGATCCACCTTATGTAGACTTCGAGAAAACTGTAATAAGATATGGAGCAATATGCAATATGTTGAGAACAGCAATGCGTCAGTCTCAGAACAACATTTCTAATCATGAGAGTCTCAGATGTGCTGCACACATTTAGTACACTCTTTAGAGCCGTTTTTTCCAAAGCAAAGGCTGTATTTGGCACTCACTTGAAGGAAAGCATTCAAATGACGTAGAACTGGATTGGTTCTCTGCATCTTGCAAAGATCAAATAGAATCCATTAAAACATTATTGATTCAAACTTTGTGCTGAAGTACTCTCTGTGAGAGCTCTCTGTCATTAGCCCCTCTGAAAGGAGGTACTTGTCTCTGACATGAGTTATGAGCAGAGAGAAGCTACCAAATGGTATTAGAGTGCATCATGGAAGGCACTGG
Organism: Pardalotus punctatus; assembly: GCA_013400915.1. Classification (NCBI taxonomy): domain Eukaryota; kingdom Metazoa; phylum Chordata; class Aves; order Passeriformes; family Pardalotidae; genus Pardalotus; species Pardalotus punctatus. The sequence goes on from VZTX01011111.1 coordinate 12,682, forward strand.
GCATTAGCAGGGGGCAGGACTAGATCATGTCTGGAGCTTCCTTCCAGCCTCAGCTATTCCAAGGTTCTGGGATAAATGCACTTCTGGCATTCATGTACTCACATCTCCTCTTGCCCATGCTGAGTTCTCAATTGCTTTGCCCACCCTATTATTGCATTTTCTCTACTAAAAAAAAGCCCAACTGAAAACTAGATTTTAAAATATTTTAGAGAAACCTTTTACTTTTATGTCAAAGAGACAAATTCTGCAGGTGCCCGTGGTATATTCGAAAGAAAAATAAGGAGCAATCAGACTCAAAATGGAATCCTTTAAAGATTGACTAACCAGCCTGCCAGTAATGGGCTACTCTGTGCTTTCCCCACCAGGTGGGAACAGAAACATCAATATCAATGAGTGCATGCCAGATTGAGTGGAAACAAACCCTAAGGACAGAACAGTACAATGAAGTTATCCATCCACACAGCGTTAAAAAAATTGATCTGCCAGTGTATTATAAGTATTTTAATTGGCATTTTCCAATGACCAAAATCAGACATTCCACTGGCAGAGCACAGCATGCACTTTTAATTTATATATTGTTTTATGTGATTATCAAAATGCTCAGCTTTTTTGGAAAGACTAATAAAGACAATTGCATGAAAAATAAGCTACCACGTTGTGTTGGAGGATATTTTTGTTCTTTCCTTTGCTTTAAATACACAGTTCATTTTCATAAAAATGAGCTTATAAAATTATCCTTACTATAATTTCAAGTATTTCAATAATTTAGAACCAAATAATAAAATTGTCAGCATGTCCAATCAAAATTAAATTTAAATAGAAGAGCAATATCAATATTTTAAAAATTTCTTCAGTCTTTTCAAGTTCATTTTTCCCAGAAAGAGGATGTTTTCACTGCTGAGTTGTAAGTGAAAAGAATGAATTCCACATCATTCAAGATGTAGGATTTGAAGATAGGAAATTGTTTAGTATTCTAATTCCAGACTTCCTAAGCTAGCACTCACAGTCTGATTCATATAAATGCAATAGTTGTCATTCAAACCATCTCCATGACTTTTTTGTCCAGTTTTAACCCCATGTCAATGCTTGATTTCCTAATGAATCGAAGAAACTTGATGAATAAGACTATGAAAGTTTTATTTACAGAAATCAAAATATAAAAGAATTATTTTGATTATATGGATTTCCTTTTGATTTTTTTTTCTGCTTTGGCATATGGTGTTTTAGATGAGTCAAACTGATGACTGATTAATAGGTATCATCTCTTAACATTACGGGCATATGATGACACACTGCCAAAATTCAACCTCTTTGACTGCATTACACTTACTTATATTTTCAAATAATGTTAATGGAGCTTCGTTTCACTGAGATAATCAATCAGATGACAGATGATTCTCCTTCCAACTGCGCAATTGAATACGATGGATGTGTGTCATAGATGTTTTGTTATTTCTGAAGTTGCCACAATACCCTTTTTGACAGAATGCTTTATTATTTTGTCAGAAGAACAAATGTGTCATTAACAAAACTTGAAACATTTGCTCTAGTAAGCTATGTAATTTCAAATCACAAACATTAGGTCTGTACAACTGGCTGTATTATATTGCTTTGGCAATATGCTGATTGCCAGGTGCCTGACAATCTACTATGAGCAATTGTGCACAAACTACCATGAATCAGTGCAGGAAATCTTTTCATTCAATTTGGAATGTACAAGCTGTTTTCTTTTCCTAGGGCATGTATTTTAGCTTCTCAAGGTGAAATTACCATTGTCATCTCTGATACTGCAATTCAGGCTGGCAATGTAACAGAAAGAATATGTAGGCTCAGCCAAACTCATAATCATTCTGTTTGCTCTGTATCCACTCTGTTTTGTACCAGCAAACCCAAGTAGTGGCTTTTTACAGCTAGTGGCTACCTTGGGGTGTATGTAAAAAACCTTTCAGTATCAAAATGTTAATAACCTGTCTATGTCAGTCTCAACTGAGATGTTTTGCAGATGCATTTTACTCTTCCCTTGCAGGTCTATGTAAAGTTCGTAAAGCAATATAGGGCCCATCAGCGTTGAGACTGCTTGGGTATTCACCCAATCTTCATGAAAAAAGCATTCCCAGTGCCTTTACAAGGCAAGAACTGCTATTTACAGAGGCATTAATGAGCCTTTCCAGCACTTTTCTCCCTTGGATGCCATTTCTCTGCCTGGGTTACAACTGCAAAGACAAATTCCCAGTGGCACAACTGGCAAAGAATCAAACACAGAGCCACACTGCTGATCTCTAGTTCAAGATGCAGATCGACTTATTTTAATCCATTTATTGTGGTGTCATACTTTTGCTGATGAAGTCTTTCTCAAATTTAACATTTGTCAGTGATTTTTCTGCTCAGTGAGATAATACCCAAATCCATAAACTCTTCAGAAAGGGTTGCAAAGAGTTCTGCTTTATTTGACCTGCAAACACAAGCCATCAGGCATAGAGTTGGTTGGGTTTTTACATTTCGTTTCACTTTGTCTTCTCTGCCTATTACTTTGGAGAGCAAAATATCTGTATTAAACAAGTGATGAATCAAAAGCAGATCACATATTGCTTGTAAGTATTTAGATGGCATAGCAGGTTCACTTCATGTGAAATACACATGGCTGGTTTTTTGTTCTGGTTAATTTAGTTATTTTATATTATCTCAAGGTTTTTATCAGAGTAGAGGTGTTTAACAGGAGCCAGCTTTTGTTTTTATAAGGCCAGGATTAGTTTCACCATTCAGTAACTGGAACAAAAAAGTTGTTTGAGAAGCTCCCTTTCATGCTTAAACAGTATAAAAAAACCTTCCAAATTTCTAAATGCCCAGGTGCTTTGCAATGGGAGGCATAGTTTGTGCTTTTGTTAATTGCCCATGGGCAGCAGCACATTGCTGCCAGGTATTTGCTTGATCTGCAAGGAGCAGAGGGCCAGTTCCCTGCACAGAGGTGTCCTCAGAACCCAAACTGCCATTTTTGTCACACATGGCAGCAACCTGGGCAGCAGTGAGTGAAGCCTGAACACAGGAGTGACATAAATTTCTAGTCCTACCTGCGGTCTTTTAGAGTTAGGTCTGAGATACATTAGAAGTGGGGGAAAAAACCTTCTGCTGCTTCTCCATTCAGTCAGGCAGTTGCAGCTACGAATGCAGTGAGTGCAGAGGGCCCCCAGAGATCGTTATTAAATTTCTCCTAGGTCTTAGTTTGGGCACAGTGGGACTGAAAGGAATGTCATTAATTCATATGCCCCAGAGCGCTGCATAGCTCCAGTCTAAGGAATGGAGCTTTGCAATTGTCCTCTGAAAACAACGTTCTTCTCCTGACCACAGCCCATGGTCTAGTGCATTACCATCTTGGATGGGAGTTTTTGCCTGAGAAGCAGAATTGAACACTAGAAATTCTTACAGTATTTTCTTGTTTGTTTTCTTTTTCCTTGTCCTGTCTTCATCCAAATTACATCCAGAGAATTTGCTAGCATAGAAAAAGAAGTTTTGCTATCCTGCTCTCTGAAAAGAACTCAGCATTATTATTCTGGACTAGATCAAAGTAATTTGAGGAACTAGTCAAAGCTAGAACTAATTTTTAATTGAAAGAAGAAAACAGTTCCCGATTCCTTGGTGACAGGAATATTCCTGCCTCATAATACTGAAATGGATTTCAAGGAAAAGGCATCTTCAGGTACTTTATGGAAACCATAAACATGTTTGACTTTGCTGACAGCAAAGTCACGAGAACAAATAAATAAAAATATCCTAAGCAGCCTGTGTGTTAATTATAAACACATGCAAAGTAGGCTTCTCATTGCTATCAGTCTTCCTCCTGCCAACTGACCCATCTGGGCACCAGGAAGGTCCTCTCATGTGATTTCTGTTTGAAGCGCTGAGGTGTTTTCTGACTATTGACAATGGTCTCTTTGTATGCTGAGCAGACCAGGCTATACTCACAGTCAGTCAGCTGATGGAGAAATTATTTTAAAGTTTTCTTCTGGGTTGAAGGTTGTAGAAAAAGTCATTGTTAGAATTTTATAAATTAATTACCTTTTCCCCATTCAAGATAAAAAAGGAAAGGAAAGAAAAATTAATCATAAAATCAGTAAGAGACATTTGAAGTTAAACAGATCTATTCTAATGCCTGTGAAATTTCCTGAAGCATGGCTTAATTCAAGAAAATAAAGATAATTCTTCCAGTAGTATAATGTGCTTTTCCTGTTTCCAGAAACAGAAACTTCATTTGCTTTCTCCAGTGAACCTAGTGTGATTTTTCTCTAGAAGGGCACAGGGACTAGGAGTTCAAATGGATCAAAGACGCCAAAAATTGTTTTGGTCTCGCTCACCTCTCCTAGGGTTAAAAAGATGAGTGACACTGCCAAAAGGAAAATGGTATAAGGACTCTCACTGACCTGTGAAGTATCTTTTCACAAGGTCCAAAAGATCTTTAGTAATGAAGTTTGGGTAGTGCAATAATCCTGCATCCCCCACTGCCAAGGAGAGAGAGCATTGGGCAGGGGGAGGGTAGGGATAGCAGCCAAACCCTCCTGCTGGACCCACATCTATCCTAAGGCTATTGAGCAAACAGCCCAAGTTAGCTGGGAACAAATGCTGCTCCTGCCCCACCCGCTGAAAGGAATCCTGCCCTTGGCACTGGATTTCCAGGGGCATGGGATCGCTCTCTTCCACTTCTTCTTCAGCCTGCAGTGGTGCCAGCCAAAACAGAAGTCAGTCTATGAAATGTAGATTTTGGAAACTAAGTGGCAGTAATTCAGCATTTTACTTCCACTCTCCAGCAAATAGGTCCTTCTAAAGCACGTTTTTAAATTTTAAATCTTGCCTTAGTGCCTGGTCAGCAGAAAATTTTTTCTGTTCAAGACATCAGGAAGCCTTTCTGACCTCAATTAATGCTTTGAGGAACGAGGCTGGGAAGCATTTGAGCCATTATTTTACCATCACAGGGACATATATATCTGTTAGAAACATGTGCTTTGCTAAAATGGTCTTGGAGCAGTTTCTGCATGCCTCTGTCCCCCTTGGATCACTATTGCCATTCTTTCTTTGCTGGCATTCCAAAGCTGCTGATTCACAGCCTACATCTGGTCCTGTAGCTTCTTGCCAACTCAAAGCTTGATGGATTATTTGGACACTTAACTTGCTCAAGTCATTCTCCCTCTGTCACTGATTTGTTTATTTTGACATCCAGTGTGTTATAAATACATTTCTGCAGGGCCTTTCCTCACTATATGTGATTTGCCTATTTGATTTATCAGAAATGAGGCATTTTCTTTCCTTCTTCCTTTCATTCTTTCTTGCTTTGGCTCAGTTCTATTGAGGATGAGAAGGGAGTTGCTGCTTCTTGTACAGAGGTCTGCTGGCTTCAGAAAGGCATGGGCTAGGTGGGGACATCTGCTTAGGAAGAGTGACTAGACCAAGGGCTGGGATCCAGCTCCATGAGCTATCACAGGAGAGAGCAAAAACAGCTTTCCAGATGTGTTACTGTGGAGAGTCACCTGGGATTTTTGAAATTCAGCATTAAAATATTTGTAGACTGACGTATATCCCATTTGTTTAGTGTTGAGTTGTATCTGTGTTAATTAATTTATAATTGCTCACGAGTTTGAATTTTTTGGTCATGTAATACAACTTGGGCATCAAAGACAATACGTGAGATCAGATAGCAGCTGATTTCTGCCTAACTTGTAGGCCATAAAGAAGCTGGGAACAGTGAAACAGTGACTGTGCTTCATTACATGCCTGTTAGGAAGGATGTCTTATTTTTGAATTCCAGCATTAAAACATGTGAAAAGTTATATGGTTCATTTCCACTCCATCAAAAGTGGCCAAGGTCCCATCTTGTTGAAATAAATCAAAATTTGTAAGCAATTTCAATGTGTTTAGGATTACTTCCAGTGAAATACATCCGTTGCCTTAACCAAGGCAGTTTTTTCCTCTCCAGCTGTTTTAGTGGGAGTTCCTCATTGAAAAAGATGCTTAGGGCATGAATGGCTTTTATGGAGTGAGGTTTCCTCCACTGAAATGTTTAACATGGGTAGCATCTGTGAAGCTCTCTTTGTCAATGCACTTCACAGCTATTATTTCCAGCTTCACCAGGCAGAAATAATTTCCAAGGGTGGGATGTGAACTTAATGGCCATGGCCTTTCAGTTTTTTTCTGTTGAAACTTAGTTATAGTGCCCATGTGGCTATGCCGTCGGTGGCAGGGACAACGTGCACTGGGAACAGGACGGACAAATCCTGAGCCATTTCACTGAGAAACTCTGTACAGTGCTTTCAGTGAGTGCTGGCTGTTGTTCAAAAGCCAAAACCAGCTGTCTTTCAAGAAACCTGCCTAAAAACTGACACAGAAATCCATAATTACTGACTTGTAACAGCAGTCATGTTATATTGTGTGCAAATGGAGATGGGCTGGACATTGGCTGTAGTGGTCCCTGTCCATAGCACAAACAAGCAAAATAGTCCAGACTTGACACCGTCCTGTGTTCCTGCAGTTTGGGTGTTCTCAGCTGCCTCCAGTCCACATCAAGATTCGCAACATCAGGTTTTTTCCTCCAACCCATAATTCCTGGAGTCTGACAGTCATGTGGGAATTTTCACTTTCAGGGATTTTCTTGCTAAGAAGCATGTCTCAAGTCTTTGAAAAAACTGCTGAGTGTACATCCCACTGGCTCAGAGCCAAAGGGCAAAATATGTGTGGGTTTTATTTGTTTTCAGCCAGTCAGAATTTTTTTGCTTACTTGAGTTAAGCCTAAGGAAATAGAAGTATGTTGTTAGATCTATAAGGTGTTGATTCCAAGTTAACTAAAGCAGGAGGCAAATTTAGCGATCCTTGTTCTGATTCCTGTAATCTTTGCACCTCTGCTGCCCTGCCTCCTCTCTCTGCTTTTCTCTCCCCTGAGCACATTCCCTCAGGAGCCTGACACTGCTCTGTGTCTCACACCACAGCACAGAGCAGCTGCTGTGACAGGACAAATCTACCTTCTGAGAAACAGTGGGGTCCTGGCCAGCTAACCCAGAGCCAGCTCAGGAACCCACCCTGCACTGCAGACAGCAGCTCAATTTCCATGCACAGTTTTCCCTACCTGCAGCTGAGCTCAGGTTTTCATCTTCCTTCTACACATTGTCCCAGAGCAAGATGTGACAGGAAGCATTATGATTTCCATTGCAGGAATCATCCTGGAGGTTTTCTGTCTAAATTATTTAAAGCAATTGTGACATTATGGCCAAAAATAAAGTCTCTATCAGCAGATGGAGCTGAGCTGAGGTCACAATGATCCCATTTGCTATATCCTGAATAAAAGCCTTCAAGATGAAACAAAAAAAAAAAAGGTACTTGTGATGCTTCACCAGTACTGAAAACAACCCAGTTTAGTGCTGGCTGTGACTGGTGAGACAGCTCCTCTCTTTGAAGTGTCCCGATGTCCCTTGTGACATTCCCTGCACAGGGAATGGTGAGCCAACAAGGCCTGCTGCACATCCTTGATGATGGCCAGTCCTTTTCTTCCCACAGAGTGACAGCTGCTATCAGACAGTGCAGCTCCATTGCCAGCCGGTGCAAAGTCAATCTCCTGGCAGAAAGTCAGAGCTCTGTTCTGAGTATTTTTTCCCCTCATCTCTGTACTTTTCTGACAGAATTCCCTTTCCTGTACTTTCACTGAAGCTTTCTCAAGCCTGAAAGCTGGCCAAAAAGCCACATTCACAGTGAATTGATAGAAATTTTTTCCAGGAAATGTAGTGGGAAGGACAGAGAACAGCAAAATTTATCCAAAATGACTATTAAAGAGAGACATAAAAGCCAAACTAGGTTAAAGAGATGAGACTTTTGGGTACCAAACGTGTCATCACTAGAAATCTTCTGATAGTTATGGTATTGGTATTTTGAAGATATTTGAGGAAATAAGTATGTAAATGGAGGTATATGCTAAGTCACTGTATGAGCATATAGTAATGACCATATGAGAAAGGCCACTAAGTCCAGTGGCATGGATATAATTTGCTCCCAGGCACTGTGCCAACCCAAGGCCTAATCTCTGCCAAATTATTTTGGGCCAGGTTTCTGTGGTTGCTGCTGAATCTGTCTTTTTCCATCCTACAGTAACAGGGTGTTTAGCCCCAGCAGACACATGAAACTGAACTAGCAATTTATTTCAAGGAACAGGCTTAGTGTTCCTGACAAGATAGAAAGTCACCAGCTGGGTTATCTTCTGCATTTCATTCAATCAAGTATTTTCATTATAGTGTCAATTAGACCAAGAATAAGTGAAAGGTAAATTTTCTCAGTATCCACAAAACTCCATAGCAACTGAAAGGAAGGCCATATATCACATAACTTTTTTCTATTGGAACAGTTGGTATCTAAAAAGGCACAAAGCCTTGACAGGTTTCCGTACACCAGTGAGTGCAATTGTAATGGTGTTTTTATATGAATAATCTCATCACTGAAAGTTGTTTGTTCAGCTGATCTGGCAGAGCAGGATGTCTTATAGAAGCAGAGATTACGGGATGTTGTCCCCAAACTTCCAGGTTAAATGTAGTAGTCCTGTTAGAAAAGGCAGTGTCTGAAGACATTCAACCCCTTCAACCAAATTGTTCTTGCTGCTGAGAGCTCTTTCAGGATTATCACTGGTAACAATTTCAGGTGTCCAAGTGTCAGCAAGATTGCTCCTATTGCTGCTAACATTTCAGCATTGCGTTTTATGCAAAGTTGGTCCTAATTCCAATTAGATTCTTTAGTTCTCTGGTATGTCAATATTCAGTAGAGTTTTTGTGCATGTTTTTTCCTTACTGCTTAGCCCTTTTGCCTCTTTTTGTGGATGAATCGACAACTTCTTTATAGAGTGTTCCACATAATTATCTTGTCACCTTGATTTACAAGGAATAAAAGAAGGCAGTAAATCCCTAAGAAATAATGTTTGTCATCACTTGACTTATTCTGAGGGAAGGGTTTTTTGAGACCATCAGCAAGGAGATAATTACATAGCTGGATTCAGTGCATCATCTAACCCATCTTTTTTGTGCCTTTACTTACATAAAACAATTCGTTTCCTACACCTGCCTGATGTAAAGGTGCGGGATTACTTTAGTACTGCTAAATCTGAGATGGGAAATGAAAATGTAGATTCTCATTGAAAGAGAGCTGGTATGTCTGTGTTGGCTCTTAAAAACTGACTCTTCAATGCAGGGCATTGAAGTACGTTTATGTTATTTTTTTCAGGACTGAGATTGTATCACCAAACCTCACATGTCTGCTTACAGAGGTCCACATTAATTGCAGTTGTGGTGATTGGTGTAATGATTATGATAATCCATGTCTGTCAGGACCTCACTTGAGACAAACTGCACTTTTATGCTAACAAAGAGCTAAGAGATGTCCTTTGATAAGCTCTGGCCTGTGCTGCAAGCAGACAAATGCCCTCAGGGCAAGTCCCTGTACCCTCCTGCAATGCCTTTGAATCTTCTGAAGTCTCCAAACCAGACAACTTCACTATAGCAATGCTGTCTATATCAAGAGAAACAATAAGGTAAAGCAGAAGGACAATACACAACCAGGGACAGTGGCAAAATCCAAAGGAACAGCAAGAAAAAAGTCAGTGGTCGGTGACCAGCTTGGGAGGGCAGATCTGTGAGCCATACACCAGGCGAGAAACAAACAGTTTGAAATATGAGATATAAAAAAGCCTGAAAGTGGGTTTGGCTGATGACATCTGATTGCTGTCTCCAGCCACAGTCAGGCACTTCTCCAAAGCACCAAGACAAGGCGTCTGACAAACTGCTTATCCCGGTGGCTTGCCAAAGGCTGTGCTCCAGCAGGAAGTGCCGGCGCCAAGGAAACTGCAAAGGAGGCTGCTAATTTTCATTCTCAAGGTTTGTTCAGTGTTTACCCACATCCGTCTCCTCTTCCTGGGCAATCTTCTCCCCCCACCCCTGTTCCCAACCCACACAGACTGACACAAGTCTTCTGCAGAAAGGACCCTGCCCCTGGCCAGGCGTGACCCTGAGGCACAGTGATTATTGTGGCCATCAAGGCTGTGCTGGTGCACACCCACACAAATGTGCAGAAGCGTTTGGGACTGACAGCTCTTACAAATAAGGAGGCTGGTTATGGGAAGGAAGAATGGAATAGATGATTTCTTGGTGGACACACTTTATTACCCTTCCTGAGCCTTACTTTCTAAGACACAAATGATACTGATTATCTTTGGAATGCAAGAAAAATGTTAAATAGACTGAAACGCAGAAAGTTTTTCTTCTGAAATTCTAAATTTTGATCATATTACTGACAAAATACTAAAACACACCACAGATTGCAACTCTGTGTAGCAGTCTCCAGGGCTAAAGCTACAGCTATTGCCATATGCTGTGAGCTTTAAATCAGGCATTTTTTGAAACTGAAAGTTGTGCCTGCTCAACTGATGACATCAATGAACCACAAACTACTTAATCAAAAGAATTAAACAAGCTTTGAACTCACAACAGATGCCAAACTTCCAATTTATCTACTGCCTATACTATCTCTGGCCAGATTTTTGATGTGGCTGGTTTCCTTTGTCTATGCATAAGCATACTTTGAGAGAAGGTTTACCACACTGAGCTGTGCAATTATAAACAGAATGAAAACTTTCAAGCCTTATGAAATACATATCTCTAAAACTAATATTACTCTTTAGATAATGCCACCTTTGTTCTTACAGAGCGCTATTGAACATAGAAGTGCATTTGTTTAGGTGATTTGATCCCATTTTATCCATAGCCTCAATTATATAATCAAACACATTAAACAGATTCGCTCCTTTTTTCAAGTTGAATTCTTTGATGATAAAAGCTGCTTTATCCCAGAAACTTAATAAACCATAAGGCCAATTTGGAAAGCATGATTTCTAACACACTATCAAGAAACTGGACCATTATAGTTTATATTGCAAATCTGGGATTTGTCTGCTTGTTGATGTCTGTAGAAAGTGGTAACTTACTGGACCAATTTGTTCTATTGCCATGAAAAAGCCATGACCCTGGTCCACTTGTATGTCATCATCTCATGCTTTTATGGAGACTAAACACTTTCTTGGGCAGCAAGTTTTGCTCTGCCTCCTGGACCTTGTGTTTGTGTTCTACACAGCATTGATTTTGCCTAAGAAGAGTTGTTCACTTCCTTTATATCAGTTAGGGCCGGACTGTTAAGATTTTAGGTAACATATTCAGTGAAACTCACTTTTAAATCTTCCGAAAAATTTTTTACAATGGCTGTTTCAGACATCTGCTTCTCAGATAGATCGGTGCTAGCACTCACATCTGAAATTCCAGTAAAAGCCATATTGCACTGGAGGACTACAGGAAATTGGCTTCAGGTACAGTGGCCAGAGTGGGTTTGAGTCAGTGGTGGAGAAATTCTCTTTCACTTCCAAGAAGCTTTTGATTTGTCTGCACCCACTGCAGCCTGAACCTGAACTACCCGTGCCCTTGAGTTAATCCTTCCCTTTTTGGTGGTACCAGGGCTGCTCCCTGCTCAGCTGAGACCTAGGGAATTTGTCAATTCCTAACATGGTGTGTTTATCTTGTAAAGGGTTTAAGGGAGAATGAATGGGACCCCGAGTTTTTCCGTGGGTTCTATGGTCACCCACTGAAGAGACCTTCTCATCTTCTCCTTAAATGAAAACAAACCCTGCAGCCAGGTCAGTACCTCTATGTTGCACTGTCTGAAACATAACAGAAATAGTCTTCATCTAAGCAAAGCATACTTGTTAAAATAGCTCAGAAACTATTATATCTTTGGTATTGTACACTTTCCTTTTTTATTTAATAACTTTAAAAATATTTTTGATATTAATATTGTATTTTTAAACTATTTTAAATATTTTTATTATTTCCATAACTTGTATGGAAATGTCTGGTTTCTGGGTCGATTCAACTTCACCAGATTAATGTAATAACTTCATGGATTTCTATAAGAGCAATACATGTCCCACTAAGCTTAAAATACTAAATAGTGTCTTCTTAACTTGACAGTTAAAATATATCTGCTCTTCTGAATGCTTTTTCAGTTTTCTTTCACTTTAGCAGTCAAAGGAACTAGTTTTGGAAGTGATTTGTTCAAAGATACAGACTTGTCTGAATAAAAAGCTGAATTATGCCCTGCTCTCAATGAACATTTGCATTGCTGATTAAGGGTGGCTACAAGAACATGAGCTTCTAGTCCATAATTTCATTAGTGGACTGTACCTGCAGTAGTGAATGCATTAATTTGCTTTCCCTGAGATTCTGTTTTTCACGTTCTGTACTGAGACCAATTATTCAACTGTGATTCAAGCACAACACAGTAAGAGATGAGGCCAAATTAAGAACAATGACAGAGCAATTTCAGGACTAAGAACATTTACAGTTCCAGGGGGCTTGGAGACTGTGACAGCTAAAGGGGTAAGGTAGCTCAGAAAGTGGTTTTTCTTCCCCCAAAGTGGGCCACAAGCATCATTAAGAATTACAAGAAGCTCTTAACTTGTGAATACAGGAAGAAAGATAGCCCAAATTTAAACACTTATTTTTTGTTGCTATTATTAGATTTGTATTATTTATATGTGTGTAGCTCTGAAGTATTAAAGTCATACCTACTTTTTTCAACTACCTCAATTTATTGTACAGTATTAGAAAGTCATGGAGAATACACCATGAATTCAGTAGGAGTCACATAGCAATAGATGCTGCTTTTTTGATTTTTTTTAAATATACCAAGTCATCCTACCAAGTCTTCTTTATTAATGTATCCTGCATGTACATACTAAATTTTCACAGAGGTAAAGAATGCCTCCTATTCTCTAGTAAGACTTATTTTCTATCAGATTGTTTTGATACAGTCATAATTAGGCCAAATTAGCTTTTGTCTAGAGGCCACTATTCTATTCCATATTGCTTTACTATTTTGCTTACAGCTCCTCTCTGTGAACCAGTCCCAGCTCAGGGCAGTAACACACAGACAGAATCTGGTACCAAGCAGAATGCCTGGTCTCTAAACTCCAGTGCTCTCAGAGTTCCAGGACTTCTATTCCACTATAGCATCTGGTACTCAAATGCTAAAGGCAGGCAGCTGCACTACAGAGGTGTGTTGAAAGGCTTTTGCTAAATATGGATTAAAAGGTGAATTACCTTCGTGTACCTGAAGATTAGAGTAATCCCTCATGGCATGCAAATGAAATCCATTAAACCTACAGAGTCCTGGGCACTGCTGTGGAGAACACAACCTCCCTGCTCATCACAGGAACCCTGGGTGCAAGCAGAACATGGAAATCTTGCCTTGCTTCCCTTTCTGCTGGAATCTCCATGTGGAGAGAGGCTGTCTCACAGAGAGCAGCTTAAAATGGGGAGAAAGGAGGGCAACTGTACAGCAGAATCTGGCAGAGATGAAAATATCAACAGGTGGAAATTCGTCAGTTTTGATAATCTCTTCAGATTACTCTGCATATAATGGCTATATTCCTTTGCAGTTTTGACAGAATAAAATAACACCAGAAAATGGTTGGAAGTTAGATAAAAAATAATGGGAATCTATGGAACTAGGCAATATAGGATAGCAATGACAGGTACCGCTGAGGCTGAGAAAATGAANCACCAGAAAATGGTTGGAAGTTAGATAAAAAATAATGGGAATCTATGGAACTAGGCAATATAGGATAGCAATGACAGGTACCGCTGAGGCTGAGAAAATGAATCATAATGGAAATATCACCTTCTATGTAATTTTGCCATTAGATGTACCAAAGAAGTGTTGTTAAGGTCAATGCCTGGTATTTATGGCTGGGGATTGATTTGACCTCAAGTTCTTTCACTTTGTTATTCTGCCAGTAGTTAAAAGTACACATTGTGCTGCCAGAAGAGTGGCTACCCAGGCCTCACTTCAGGCACTTTTCTTGTTGACCTGTCTTGCCTTGAACAGTGTAAAATAGCTTGTGGCCAGAAGCTCTTATCCCATTTAGTTTAAGTCATTTGCTATACAGCTGGGAAAAGAAGGGATTGATAACAGAGACTCAGAGTTTGTATGAATAAAGCACAGAAAGTTTTACCAAAAAGAATTCTGCACCAAAAAGGGTTGGTTTTTTTATGGCTAGTGCTTATAGGTTTTTAATGTACAGATGTAATTCCTGATTTTACATGAGGAATTAAATATGGTTTGTCATCTGACATTGCCAAAAACTTCACAGATTAAAATAAATTGGCTTGGCAGGGTGACCAAACTCTCTAAAATAGGTAACAGTCACACTAGTTACAGTAATTAATGACATAACTATGCAAAGTCTGCTTCCTATTTTGCTAAAATATCTCTTAAATATTGCAGATGTCTTGCTTTGGTTGCTATTTTTGATTCTTCTATTTACATGTTGTGAGCAGGGAATTTATTTTCTGACACTAATAGACTTGTGTCTTTGTTTACTGGCTAGCTGGGAGCTATTTGTAAATATTTCCATACCACTAATATCTTCTACTTCTGGAGATATCACTAAATACTGGAATACCAAATTAGCAATTACAAACCTGCTAATCACTACAGTAGTATTCACCAAGGCTTTCTTTAGCCCAGACAGGTTAATCTCCCTGCGCTGCCTCTACAGTCAGGAGGAAATTTCTGTAGCATAATTCAGAGCAGAAACTCAACATTGAAGTGCTCTAAACAATTCTGGGGAGTAGACTTGGCTACAGGGGGTCTCTGGAGACAGCCTCTCTAGGCTGCAGGTATCCCTGCATTATACCCCGTCCTTTTTTTCCTATTTAAGAAAATAAATTCTAATAAATCAAAACAAATAGCAGTCATGCAAAGAACAAAAATTAACAAAAGGAGAAAGCTGCTGATCTCATGCTTCCCTGCAGAGAAAATGAGGAAAGGGTGGAGAATCACCCAGGCACTTTCTGATTATCCTGTGAGATAGGATGGGAACAATGAGGTGGCTGGTGTGAACCTGAACAGAGCACTTTCTTTTTGGCACTTCAACAAATGTTGGCAGCATTTTCTTTTTTAATGTCAACATTATGTGCACAGCTTCAAGGTAAGAGTTCCGAGTCACTCAAGTTAATTGATGCATCAGGGATGCGGAACTGGAACACGATGTCCTTGATGCTACTTAAAAGAATTGCAGAATTATATGTTGCCTTTGCAGGAGGGACTAGAAAGATCCAAATACACTACAAAAGTGTTGGCTAGAAATGGGGGGGTTCACTGCAGCCCTCTCCTTCAATGCCTGTCTCAGATTGACTGAAAACCTCTGGAATTTTATCTTCTGCTCTAGTTCTGATGATTACATACTGTCCCGCCTCCCAAGATGGATTTTTCTATCTTTTGCAGAGCTATCCTTTTGCTGGCTGTAGGAATGTTTTCAAGCAGAAGTGAGTACTTTTTGCTCTCAATTTCCAGCAGTCTGCTGCAATGTAGCCTCAAGGCTTCAAAAATGAGGAGTTTGGATTTGGTGCGAGATGTTGTCAGTGCAAAGACAGACCCCTCTGATCAGTGGAGCAAAGGAAAGCCCTGTGGGATGTGTCACCCACACATGAACTCAGGCTGCAGCTGAATATCCATCTGTGATGAAGGTATTACAGCTGCTCAGACCATGTCCTCTTTACCCTCACCTTGCTCTTGTAGGCTCCTGCCCTCAGCCCCTGTCCTTTCATGGCCATGCAGGGGAGAAATGCCTGAGCCCTCCATTGCCAGCAGCAGCACCCGCAGGGGACAGGGCAGAGGGAACAGAATGGGAAGTGGATATTCAGACAGGCACCATGTAAATACAGGGTCAAGAGAAAGAGCAGCCAGCCTGGCCTCCAGCTGCCACCCCAGAGCTGCACAGCGTTCCCATAGACTGTGTGCCACCTCTGTCAGCTGGTGGCACAAAATCTTTTCAGAGCCTGAGCGTGTGACAGGGGACAAGATCTGTTCACTTGGGCAAACCAAGCCCTGTGGCTCAAAGAATAATGGTTGCTAACAGAACACATTTTTTTTTATAAGATACTGTCTGCCATACCTATTTGGTGTAAAAGCAGATGTTGCTCATGTTCCAGTGGAAAATGCCCAGACTGAGAGGAAAATTCTCTGAGATTCCAGGTTTTACAAGAATCTAGAGAGGCTCTTCAGAGCCCCCAAAACCCTGGCTCTGTCCCCAGAAGTGATAGCTCTGCACAAAGCCATGGTCTGCTCTGCATCACTGCAGGGGCAGTGCTGCAGTTTACCTAATCCAACAAAGGCCGTATTTGTCCTGCTACAGGCAGGTAGGGAAGACTTGTAAGACTTGTCCTAACTGTATTTTTATAATCACACACTTCCTGTGCACAATGGTCACTGGGTGTAACTGTAAATAAGGAATTGCTTTCATCTTCAGGTTCAAAATGATGAGGTTTCTCCATTGCTGATGTAGTGATTGTGCACTGAGACACAGTGGTCTGACAGCTGGCAAGGCCAGCCAAGGTTTTGGTGTTCCTCAGAGGGTGGCTCCAATTAAAGCATTTTCTATCTCACTGCTACACTACTTTTATAATATAATTCACTCTTGCAAATCAAAACTGACTTCATTACAGCATACCCACAGATTGAAATCAGTAAGATCTCTAGTGCTTGAAACCCAGAGCACTTTCTAAGTTTTGACACAAGTTTCCAGATTTTAACATCAGTTATTGCTCTCATGTGAGCAATACCCCTGCATTCATTTCACTGTAAGATGTAGCAAAGGTGAGGAACTAATCCAGCACTACAAAGGGAAATCTTGTCATGCCTTCAGCTGAAGCTCAGAAGATCCTGTCTGCAAATCATACCTCTCACTTACTTCAGTCCAGGTCTTTATTTATGCATGCTGTATGTTCTGCACAGACCAATCGCAATATTAAAAAGTGAAGAAAGGGTGATAGTTGCCTGTTTTATGTGTTTATAAACAACACAACTGGATGTGGCAAACTCCATGGCTCAGAGGAGAGGACACAGGCTGCAAGGGAGACACCTTCAGAACGTCGAGAAGCCAGGCTGTGAGCATACTCTCTGAAGTTAACCACAGTTTCTTGGTCTCTGTATGCTGCGATATTCCAAAATGAAGTGATTTGATTTGAAAGGTGAGTTTCAGAGTTAACAGGGAGCTATAATCTAGCAGTTTGTCACTCCTTAGAAATTATAGCTTGTCTCCATGGCCAGCAAGAGTCCCCAGGCCAAGGCCAGGAACCTCTGCTCCTTTCACATATCAGCCCTTTCTTCTGAAAGCTCCTCCATGCTTTAGTTTTTAGTGACTTCAAATGCAGTAAAATCCCTTCCCCAGGGACGTGGGTGTGTTCCTTTGATAAACAGCTGCTCCCATCCCTTTGCCTCAGCACGACTCCACTCCCACTGACCATGGAGCAGGATCACCTTCCTTCCAAGAGTTAAGCAAAATGCACATTTACACAGGGAATCCTTAAGCTGTAAAGACCTTTCTGAAACGAGACAAAATCAGGATCGATATCAGCAACTGTATATTTATACTCTGTGCTGGTCTCAAATAATAGAACTTTTAACTAGGTTTGTTATGAGTGGGTTTGTAGCCAAGATTAACTTCAAAAACACAACAGGAATCCATAAAAACATCTTAAGAGCTCTGATTTCTGAATAAATGTATGCTAAATAAGCTAGTTTTGAGTCCTGCTTTCAAAGTAATTAATTTCTAACCTTAATCTTACTCACTGTAAGACAATTTATTTTTCAGATGTATCCACTATTTTTTGAAGAAATTGGTCATATGGCAAGCAAAATTCATGTATGATGTCAATGTAGGCAACACCTTTGTAAAATTTCCTTCTACTTTTCCAGTATAGCTTACACAATTTTTTTTTTGGTGGCACAAAATAATTCTATGCTACATTAGCTATATAAGAAGTGCTGACAGAAAATGAAACCATGGTTTTGAATGCTAAAGATCAGCACCAGGTGTGCCTGAGGATCGTAACTGGGTAATATTAACTTGTCCACAAAGTGCCCTGAACTCACCAACAGTCAGTTAGATGTTCAAGCTTTAACAAACAGCAGCATATGACTGAATTAGTGATTTTTGAAAGGTAATCAGCAGCTGGACTGAAGCCTATCCAGAATGAAATCCTGCTCTGTTGTGCTGCTTGCATGCTGGGAATCAGCACAGCTGCTGATTTCACAAAAATAAGAAATTAAATAGACCCTGTGCCAGTACTCAGCCCCCCTCAGTGAAAAAGTGTTCCCTGATGTTCAGAGGGAGCCTCCCATGTTTCAGTTTGTGCCTCTGTTCCTGCAAGGCAGCAGGACCTGCTGCACTGTGCAGGCCACTGGAATGCTGTTTGCTCTGGCAGCAGCTGAGTCAGTGCCAAATACGGCCCCAGAGCCTACAGGCTACCTGGGAAAGAAGCACATTAAAGGTTTTACTCATGAATAAACTCACAGCAAATGAGTGCAGGTCTCCATCCCAATGCGTGTCCCATCACTGCAGTCTGGGTTTGCCCAACTGGGAATGCTGGACTTGCTGTGGCTGCTCCTGACCTGTGTCTGCCATCTGCTTTGGTGGTGATGGTGTGCTTGGACTGTATGGCGTGAAATCTTTCTAAAAACTGGTTTGTTGTGGACTGTGAGCTCACAACTCTCTTCCCTAACACCCTCATAAAAGAGTGATTTTAGCTTTCTTGTTAGTCCTTCTGACTTCTTGCCTTGTTTAGTTCAGCCAGCCAAGCTATAGAGCTGTTTACAAGCTACTTCAAATTACAAATTAAACTGAAATCAAGAACAAGATTGCATTAAGAAATAACAAAAGACAAAGAAAAGCAACAGGCAGGAGGGAAAACATAAAGTCACCTGCTTTATCTAGTGATGTCTCAGTGCAAGGGCAGGTGGGTGAGAAAGGAGAAGGCCTGGCCTGTCCATGGTGGCTGCTCTGAGGGACACCAGCAGTCAGGCCTAGGAAGCAGAGCCAGAAAAGGTGCAAGTTCAGGAAGACGTCAGGTCAAATCTGTACAAGGATGATTTCTGTGGGACTGGCTCATGATGCCAACTCAGCCAAGATACACACAGCCCCAGATGAGCTGTAAATAGACTTCTAATGATGCATGCTCTGCTGCTTTCTCTGGTCAGCATTTGTTCTATTTTTCAAGCCTAAAATTCTAACCAACTACTGCTTTATCTTAAAGCTTGATTAAAGCTGGACATGAGTAATCTGACACACACTATTGATGTTATTCCTCAGGGCAACAAATTGGTTATTCAAAGGCACACTAGGAAACTTTTGGAAAGAGTCTCAGTGTGCTGGTTTTGGCTGGGATAGAGTTAATTTTCTTCACAGTAGCAGGTACAGGGCTGTTTCAGATTTGTGGTGAGAACGGTGCTGATAACAAGGGATGTTTCTGTTATTGCTGAACGGGGCTTACACAGCCTCAAGGCCTTTTGTGCTTGCACCATCTCACCAGGGAGGAGGCTGGGGGGGCACCAGGAACTGGGAGGGGACACTGCGGGGACAGCTGACCCCTCCTGACCCAAGGGATATTCCAGGCCATACAATGTCATGCTCAGTGTATAAAGCTGGGTGAAGAAGGAAGAAAGGGGGAATATGGGGTCATGGCATTTCTCTACCCAAGTCACCATTACACATGATGGAGCCCTGTTGTCCTGGAAATGACTGTGGTCCATGGGGAAGTGATGAATGAATTCCTCGGTTCGCTTTGTTTGTGTGTGCAGCTTTTGCTTTACCTGCTAAATTGTCTTTACCTCAATTCAAGAATTTTCTGTTTTACTTTTCCAGTTCTTTTCCTCATCCCACCATGTGGGTCTGAGCTGTCTTCTGGGGTTAAACCACAGCACTCAGTACAGATTGTGCTGTGGGCTTTCCAGGAGCCTGGAGGCAGCCTCTGTCTGCTGGCCTGGCAGGCAAACTGGGCACAGCAGCAGCTTGCTGAAGCAGGTTTAGTCTGTGCCTCTCTGGGAACAGCAAGAAAATGGGAACATTACTTAAGACTTGATTCAGTGGAAGTTTCTTTTGTATTACTTGTACCTATTGTTACTGTTGCCCCTCCATACCTCTGAGGCTGAAGGTGGCCATTGTCTTGAGGAAGTGCCCCAAGGACGGTGAGGGTTTGCTGAGCAGGTACCCACAAAGAGAAAGTGCTCACAGAACAGTGGCTGAGCACCAAGTTAGTTACACGTTACTGCTGCAAGGGATGCTAAAATCTTGGTACATTATTGATTTTCTGTACAATGGCACCTGACCTGTAAAGAATCTGTAAAATCCGTATTTTTGTTCTGTTTTGGTTAAAAGCTTTAATCTACTGCTTTACTGTGAGCTGCCGTAGGCAAAATCTGCTTTTTTTGTTTTGGGTCCAGAACTTCAAAAAGGATTTATGGGCTTTTGCTACTTTATTGCATTTTGATACCATATTACCTTAATGGGTTTGCTTTCTTTGCAAGCATTTTTACAACAAACACACCATATAGAAAATTAGGGTTTATTAAAACCCACATATTGTAAGGATTATCGGGACATCCCTAAAGTACCATCTCCCAGAAGCAAGAGAAACAAACAGGAACTTTATGCCAGAGCATCAGCACATGGATGGTGCTCACCCCTACAAACTGGTTTGTCTGCCTTCAGCTCCTGCTTCAAACTACCATGAAAACATCAACTAGACTAGTATTTCTGACAGCTACAGACAGATTGACACTGGCAACGCACTGAAAAACCATACAGGAAAGGACAGGAAATCTACAGACTGCAGTGAAAGGGATTTTAAGTGTATCAATGCCAGTGGCTGATAATCCCTGAAGACCTGAGATAACAGCATCGATGATATAGGATTGTTGTGAATACCTCCTGTCTCATCAAACCTGTCTTCTACTGAACCCAAAAAATGCTGGTCACAGCAATAACAACTCTGCCATAAAAAATTCTGAGCTGCAGCCCACAGCAGGGTCTAACCAAGTGAGATGGGGATTTAAAATGAACACCTGACACACACTGAGCATCATCTCTAGCTGAATGGTACTGAAATAATTATCTGTGTTTACTGTCCAGCACTGTGATCAGTGGAGGCCTGTTAGCACTGAGTAGGACTGAATTCCTAAGACTGAATTGCTTAAACGGACACTTGGAAAATGGGAATCACAGAGGAACCTAGAGAAAAACAATGTGCGTCTACCCCTGTTAAGTGACTGCAGCCCCTAGTGGAAAATCAGGAACAGCTACAATTTCTGCAACACTGACAATGATTTTCAGCTACTGACAGCACAACCTCCGAAAGGCAAGCAACCTCATTCCACAAATACCTCTGCAATCACACTCCAAAAATGTAAGGAATACACCATTCTCATCTGCACTTAGTCTAGATTTGAGAACATGCCTTTTAAAAAATGGCCATAATCAGGCTCCAGCAAGATTGGAGATGGCTTGCCTGTCACCATCAGCAGAAAGTCACAAATCAGTGGTGTATGACTAGGAGCAATGACTTCTCTATCCAAGTATCTGAAAATATTTATACTAAGAAGAAGGAAAAAAAAACCCAAACTAGTTTTAAATCAACAACATAGGGGTTTGGTAGTTCCATCAAAGCACCACTTCTATGATTTTTAGCTTCTTCACAACTTGCCCATTACTACCACTTCCTAAACACCAGTTCTAGGCAATAATTGGATTTGGATTAACACATAATTTATAAACTGGAATGGAAATTGCTCCTAATGTCCCTGACCACCACAATAATCCTGGCAGGGCACTCTGCACTTGGAAAGCATGTACCTCCCTCTTTCAGTGTCTTCAGGGCATAGTTCTTCCAGCACATGTTAAAACAGGATGAAAAGATTAAAGTTTTGACAGAACTCTGGATGTGGGTGGCTTTGCTGTTGCATGTGTCAGGAGATGATGCACCTGACAATGTGGCACATCTCACTAATAACTCAAGGTGGGGAAGAAAAAACAGTTATGCTAAAACATTTGCTTTCCTTATCCCTGCTGAAAAAATAGCCTCCATTACACTGAAGAGCTGCAGCCAAGTTTCTAGCGCTGCTCTAAAAATCTCAATCAGCATTTTCTTCTTGTTGTTCTAGACCACCACCTAATGGCGAGGCTCAGTTGGGCCTGGCCGGCTGCTGCGCACTGGGGAATGCCTCAGGCAAAGCTCACAGCCCCAGCCCAGCAGGGCACAGCCAAGTTCCTGCCAGGAGCAAACCTTTCTTCCTTCCCCTTCCCGCTGCCCCTTAGGACAGCTCTCGTTCCAGCTACACAGCACTAACAGGCTAATGCAGCGCTGCTCTCCTGCATCACTGCTGCGCTTCTGGCAGCAGGGCTACTCAGTAATTAATTTTTAGGC